>VXBR01008118.1:974046-1039249 GCA_013400215.1 Cisticola juncidis
GCCGGCTCCGTGCTGCCCGCTCCTTGCCGGCAGCGCCTCCCTCCCACCCGACGTGGCCGGGTCCCCCCAGCTGTTGCACCGAAACCCAGGGAGAGAGCAAAGCCCGGCGAGGACTGGCAGGCGCTTTGCGGGGCGCCGAGGGCTAGGGACAGCGACGCCGGGGACAGAGAGCGGCGCGGGTCCGCCTGCGCTCCCCGTGGGACGTCCCGGGCTCGGCCGGGAGTGCCGGATGCCTCCGCGGGGTGCGGAAGCCGGCGGGGCACGGCGCCCTGCCCGTGCCGCACTCCTGGCAGAGGAATTGTCCGGCGCAGGGCGAGTGCGGGGTGCAGGTGCCACACAGCGCTCCGGAGGTGTCGCGATCTGTCTCGGGTTCGTGCGGTTCGCTGTTCAGCGATACCGGCTGTCTAAAGAGTTGAGGGCATTTGGCGAAATTCAGTCAATTTAGGTTACAGTGCTAAAGCGCCTGAGCTGTGTGCGCTTTGACGAATTCAACCGCCTTTTTTTTGGTCCTGCTGCTCTGTTGGTTCAGGTACCGGTTTGAATCCTGCCTTACAGAAATTCTCCAAACTGTGTCTAGGTACTACTGTCGTGAGCAGAGCTTGACAGGGTCCTCTGGTAGAAGAAGAATTTCCTTGATAACACAGTTCAACTTCCCATCAGTGCTGGCTGGTTTATTTATCGAACTGACAATTTCAGCTGCCTGCAGAGATTAGGGTTTATGAATTAATTAGTAGTATATATTTCATGTTCTGTGGTGATGGAAATGAGATAGGCATGAGACTTACTACGGAGTATTTCAGTATTTGTGAAACCTGGTTAACCTTATTTGAAATTATTTATTTTTATTGTATGTTTGTACAGAGTGCTCTGAAAAGTGAGCTGTGATATCACACAGAGCATTGGATAATAAGCTCTCACAAATATCAAGTTGTGTTCTGTGCTCTGGAGTCCTTGTGTCACTAACTATTTCAGCAAATTGTGTAGCATAGTTATAAGTCATAAGCAGTATGTACCTACGCAAAGGTATTTTGAAGGGAGAAACTCTTACGAGTACCCAGTACAGGCCACATCTTTAAACATGCAGAGACTGTGTTGTCTTCTGGTTTAGTCATGAAGCCTCCCTGAAGCATATGGAAAGTTAGAAACACCAGCAAACTCTTTTTCAAGTTATGTGAAATTGCCATGTAGAAGTATTTAGAAGTAATGAGGCTTCAGACCTGATGTTCATGATTCTGTGGTACAGAAGACTGCAACAAGTAAAGAAACAGGAGGAGGAAGATAACACTTAAATATACTGCTGTTTTGCTGGTTCCACTATGTGCCAGCTAGTCTGATTATCTATCAGATAAAAGCTATTCTATTATTACATGTGGATATGCATGTGTATGTGTATATAAGAACATATGGCCAATATGTCATCAATTTCCTCCTCTCTCTCCATCCTGTTTCTCCTCCACTTCCACACAGAGCATCAGTTTCACAGTAGCACCCCCCTCCAAATCAGAGTTTTGGTTGTTTAAGGAGATGACACAGAGATTGCACTTAGTTTCCAGATCTTTGTTTTCCTTCGTGCCTCAGTTTAAGTCCTCAATACTAAATGTTGTTTCTGGGAGTTTCTTTTCCTCCTAAATAACTGTGTGACCTTAATATCTTGGTTCCTTACTTGCTTTAGCGTTTTTGTAGTACTTTGCTTGGTTTGATTTTTGTCTTTTTCAAAGAATACATTTTTTCCATGGACAGTAAAATAGTGTTTCTATTCTGTGCTAACTTGCTTGACATTGTTTTAAGTGTTGGCCTTTTTTGTTGCTGTTCTTTGACTTTTTGCAAGGTTTAGTCCCCTTTTTTTTTAATATTGTTACCTTAGTAAGTCAAGATGGTTTGTAATCTTAAGTCTTTTCAACTTAGTTTTAAAACTTTAAATAGTTTTTTTAAATAGTATTTTTTAAAAGTATGAGCTTTTTTACTCTAACGTAAATGCACAGAAACCAGAATTATCCCTTAAAATTCTTTTTGTGCCCAGCGGTTGCATGCTGGAGACACAAACATAGAGAGTCTTTCTGCTTTCGTACTCTTTTGAGCCTGGAATTCTGGTCTGCATTGAATGATTTATGTTATATATTTAGAACTCAAAATTTGAAACTGCTCTTGTGGATATTTTTTACAGAAGGGAGCAAGTTACTTTAAAGGAAAAGAATGCCTAAAAATAAGGTTGTTCTTTCCTGTATTTCTGTTCTGGAAGGGCTCTGTCCCGTCAATGTGCTGACATAAAGCTGAGAGAGGAGATACCTTAGAGATGTTTTGTCTGTTTACTGTTTTAAATTCTAAGTTGACATGAGTGTTTAAAAGTCCAGCCAGTACAATATCATTTGCAATCACAAAGCAATGAAATGCTATGACTTTACAGCCTTTCTTAGCCAAATTTTGTTCTAGAAATTTTAACTACTTTTTCTGCAGCTTGCTCTTTTATATTAGGAAAAAAAAACAAAACCAAAAACCAGGACAAAACCTAATCCAAGAGGGAAATATAAAGTTTCTTGAACCTCTCTTAGTATTTAAACCAATATAATATTACCAAAAAGAAAAAGAAATGCTAGATGCTTATTGAGCAAATAAAATACTTGTGGAAATGTGAAGAAGTAGAGATCCTGTTGCTATCATTGCTTTTCACTCTGTCGGAACAATCTGGTTGCTCTCCAGGTCTGTGTGTGGGAAGTGCCCCACTGTGTCACACCTCTGGGGCCTGGCTGTGTGCAGGTGTGACTGTGCAGGGAAGGGACGTGGGCCAGAGACCAGAGACACTATTGGGTGCTGTGACAGCCCTCTGTTTCTCCTCTGTTGATGTGTTTCAGGCAGACTCAGAAGAAAGAGCTGTACAGCCAGCAGTGGGGCTTCCCCCAGTACTTCCTGTTCAGTTGCTTGTGGCTGCTGGTTTTGATATTGGATGGCCTAATGTTGCCTGCCCTGAGCCTTGTCCTCATGCAGGATGCCTCAGGGAGGCTCGAGCAGAGGCACACTTTGAGCATACCAGCACACTTGCATTTGCCAGAACTTACATTCTTCAGTCAGTTCTTCCAGTGCTCCATGACTTGGGGCACGATCTGAGTCCCTGGTATGCTTCACACTGGTCTCAGTTTCCATGTCCTGACAGGAGCCCTGGACTGTGAATGAGGAGGCTGTGGTTTGTATTTTTGCTCTGCCCCTCACTCCTCTGAGAGGTGGCCCCTCTGAGCAAGTACCTCCTGTGGCATCTGTTCCCTATCTGGAAGAAAGGAGGAGTGGAAGGCTATGATGATTCCATTCCCCTCAAGTGCAATGTCTTCTGGTCTCTGCTCTTGTCACTATTGGTTATGACTGGACATCAGTATTCCTGGTGACAAGGGAAGACTTGCAGGTGCTTAGGTAGTTGGTACAAAAGAAGTGATTAGAAGAGGATGATAGTAGTGGAGAGGCTATGAAGGCAGGAAATACATTATTTTATTAGGAAAATCTGATTTTGAGTCTTCTCCAAGTCTCATTCCTCTCTCTTCCAAGAAAAAACAGTGCTGTAATTATTTAGGTGTTAAGAAAACAGGAAAACCTAAGCTCTTTTTATTTCAGAGCAAAGGAATAGAAACGATGAATGAGCTAGCTCAGGTACTAGAAGCTGTATAATCACATTAGTGTGATGCTCTGCCCAGACTAATTAATCCTGCTGAACGCAAGCTCTTGGTGTTGGTGGAGCACCATACTAATGCAGCTGTGCTGTTCTTGTACAAAGTAACTAGCTTGGAAACTGTTCACATTATTGATCAGTGCTGTTTGGACATGTTTTCAGGATAAAAGCCTCCCTGGTAAACTGGAATCAATGTCTGAAGAGCATGGTCATGCAGTGCTCCAAATACTTGCACAGCTCTTGGCTGTTGCGGTCATGTAGTACAAGTCCCGCAGAGAGGAATTTGAGCACCAGTCTTTTGAGCTCAACAGGGCGGTGATTGCAAGTCAAACAGACTCTGCAGCTTCCCTACCCATCTTTCTGTAAAGAACTGAATTGAGGTGGCATTGGCAGTGTGAATTCTCAAGCTTCCTACGTCCTCAGTTTTCATTATCTATGGCAGCTTTTATGCGGTTTAGATGGAAGTCTCAGTAAGGTTACAGGGATATTCAGCAATATCCTGAGGAAAGAAAGCTCGCGAGCATGGAAATAAAGGACTCATCAGAGATCTAATATGTGCTTGACATGAAATACTTGGACATAATCAGATCTCTTCATTAACAAGGAGCGATGGCAAAATTATGGATAGCCACTCACTACTGTGTAAAGGCAGTTGGCCCCTTGTGTCTTCTGCATCCTTCCACCAGTTGCTTTCCTACTGCCTGGTATGCTGGTGCTGCTGCTCAGGAATGTTCAGTGCCAGGCTGGATGGAGTTTTATTTCCTTATGAGGATGTTTACATGACAAGGTGAGGTCACTAATACTTCCTGCTGTTAAAGGAGGAGTCTCTTCATACCACTTTTGACTGTCTTCTCCCACTATCTATTTTCTGTGACTTCCACTGCATCCCTCCATGAGGTGCTTCAGCTCACTGAGTCAGCTGGAAACTGTCTGAGAAAAAAAAAGACCAAAACGGGATGGATTTCTGCTAAACTCTCTGACAGATTGGTGAGTCAAAGGTGTTAATGAAAGGCTTGACTTGGTGCTAGTTTTGGCTGTGGTGAGGGAACAGGTGGATGAAAGGTGTGAAATCTCTTTGAGTAGCCACGTCTTAGCAGCTGGTATCTGATCTTCTTGCCTAAGTTCTCCATTAAAACCGAATCTCTGCAGTGAGACTTTTGCAGAGCAAAGGTTCTATCTACTGTAATAACTTCTTTAGCAGAATGAAGCATTTCCCTTCAGGAGGTTTACCTCCCAGCCCATCTTCTCATAACAGAAAAGGAAATACAGAAGCAGGAATTACTGAAGCCCCAGCTGCTGTAGACCAGAATTCAGCATGCTTTTACTGGGAGGGAGGTTGTGAGGACCTTCTTAGGAGAGGGAAGGGTTAAAATGGAGCAGTTTAACTGTTGGGTGGTTTGGGTTTCAAACAGAAAAAGCCACATGGTACATTGCTTTAAGAATATGATTCAGTGAAAGAAAAGGAGTTGACATGTAATGAGTAAGCAGTGTGGTGATTCCTGCCAACATGCTGATGATGCAATCAATGCATTTCGAAAGTTTTCCTGAAGTGTCTTGTGACCTTAATGCTGACATGTTATGGTTCTCATTAAGTTTGTTGAAGTTTAAAATTAAACTTGTTTTTTTCTAGCCTAAAGCTTTATTTACTTGTAATCTTCAGTACTTTTGTATTTGTTATTTCCTTTTGAGTGTTTGATAGTGCTTTCCTTCCTGACAAATACTGTTTATTGTGATTCTTTTGTTTTTTAAATGGTTTTATTGAAGTCACTGAGGAGGTGAACAAAGTGCCTGAAGATGGGAATCACATGATGATGGTAAGCTGGAGTTGGCCAGGGTTGCCTTATGAGATCCAAAATGTCATAAAACAGTAAGTTAAAGTGCTTGCTTAGGGTTAATGGCACTTTGTGATGCAGAGAAGCTTCAGCTGTGTTACTGAGTATGATTCAGTGACTCTATTAAGCATCATCTTGTATCTGACCCTTGGCAGAACCTATGGAGAGCGAGCTCAACTTGCCAATCAGACATGAAGCTACCCCTGCTTTTATTGGGTTTGTGGCCTGGCGGGGTAGGAAGCTGAAATGATTTAGTGGAGGTCTGAGCACCGTGGATGCAGTGGACCCCCACTAAGCCATGCATTTGAAAGGAGAGGAAAGTGGAGGAGAATGGTGTGAGGTATCTTTATGCCCCCAAAATATGAAATAGGGTATATATTTGCCAAATTAATGTTCTTTCTGCTAAGACGCCCTAGGGCCTTTTTAGGGAAGGACTTTGTTTCAGGTGAGTTGTTCCGGATGCTGCTTTGTTTGGAGTTTGTTTTGTTTTGGTTTGGTTTGGTTTGTTTGTTTTTTTTTTTATGAGAACCTCATGCCCCCAAGTCAAATGATCTTGGATTTGAACTTTGATCATGAGTTGGAGGGTGTTTTGCTGTGTGACTGTGTGCATATCTGATTGGAATAAGGTGTGTTCCAAATTGCTAGTTCATGTTTTTATGGCCTTACACCTGTTTTCTCTGTGCTAAGAAGAATGTTTAACTTTCCTATCTTCAGACTTTGTCTATATTTTCAACAGGCAAATTTATCAAAACTAACTGAATGTCCTTTATAATCAGATCCTCACAATTGTGGGGAAAATGAAAATGCTTTACATGTTCGGTGGAAAACAACGGGCTTTCACAAAAAAACCAAAAAACAAAAACAAACAAAACAAAACAAAAAAAAAAGTAAAAATAGGGATATAATTAATTCTTTTTTTTTCTGTGTGTCTTTCTGTAAATGCTAAATGTAAATTCCAGACACACAGGACTCTTTTCATGAGAGCTGAATAAGGTGATGTAAAGATGTGAGGTAAAGCTTAAAATAGAATATCTCCTGTTCTTTGGCAAAAGTTCTATTCTCATTTTGTATTTAATGGTAGTATAGCAGCCTATGGCAGCCAATTAATATAAAGAAATAGAGTAAATCATAATATTAGTGAGTACACTTGCTTAAGGCTGTAGTTCTGTGCTGCAGACAAACTGAAGGAGAAAAAAATTCCACCTGTTTATTAAAATCTTCTGTTAAGACCAAAAAATGTGTTATCTCATTCAGGGAGCAAGTAAAAGTGGTAGACAGCCAGGCTTTAATACATTCTTTGAATATTAATGAAAGCAAAGGATTTATGAAAAGGAAGTAATGGAGAGACAGAAGACAGCTCTTCTTGTGGAAAATAATTAATGTCCTTGCAGAAGGGCCTGTGTGACTGTTGGATGGACAGACCTTTTCTTCAAGTTGTCTGAAACATACTGCTCTGAGGATTGCTGAGTGTTTTAACTTCCCCTTTGGTTTAGGTTGGGGTGTTTTTTTCCTAGCTTGGGGAGCCAGCATAAGAGGAAATTTCTGTGGTTTTCGTCTTGAAGATAACATCTTGATAAGTATTTCCTTTATTTACAAATAACAAATTTGTCTTCCTAACTCATTTGGCACAGTAAGAGTAATACTTCAGGAAAGTGGCTTTGATTCAGTGTTCACTCTGTCTTAACAGTGCAGCACTTACTCTGGCAGTAAATTGCCACCTGAGGTGGTACAGAGATGATGAGACACTCTGTTGTGTGTCTTTTTGGTAACAAACTCAAGTGTTCAGATGTGTGTGTATGTAAAGCATGTTTTAGACATTCAGTTTTGAAGGATTTTGTGGTCTCTTTCTAAGTTATTTATAGAACTGTCATTTTAAAAGTGAGGAAAATAATTGGGGGGCATGAGGGACTGTAAATTAAGCTATATGGGCAATGTACCAGATGCTCAATGTACTGGTTCCTTTTGTGTGAAAATCTCCTTTATACACAACAATTTTCAGATGTTTGTTTTTCGTTGTGTCTTTTTTTTTTTCACTGAGTTGTTTGGGCTTTTTAAAGAATGTGATACAAAGTGTGTGCACACTTGTGAGAGGCATCTTCTGTTCTTCTGTTTTCCATGACTCTTTTTAATGGTGTCTGCAAGTCTGTTATGAAAACATAATTGGTGAGTAATGAAGCGCATGCTTCCCGAACCAGATTAAATGAAACCTTTCACAGCCTCGTGGTTAAGCCGCGCTCCTATCGCAGTGCTTGGCAGCCCTGCCTGCAGGTTTTGCTGTTGAGGGGGAGCAGTTGGGTTTTCTGGGGCTGGGAGCAGTGCATTGACCTGCACAGGGTTGCACAGTGTTTCAGAGCAGAACTGGGATCCCTGGTTCCCGTTTGGCTGGTCCCCACTAAGGCAGGGGCTGTCGCTCTGTGCTGGGTGAAGGCTTTCGCTCCCACCTGTGCTGCAGGGCTCCAGCATGGGCATGTCAGTTCATTTGGGTCAGTTTAAACCCGACTTTTGGAGTGATTCATGATTGCACATGAGCAGCTTTGCTTTACCACTAAACTGCTGCCAAATGAGTGTTCTATTGCAGGGGGGAGGTTAAACCTGAGACTCCCTGGTTCTGTGTTTAGGTCACTAGCTTTGTAAGCTTTTGAAGCAACACTTGAGTGCTGTGCTCCAGTGCTGTTATGAGGGAAGGCATGTAGAGATGTAAAACTCCTAGTTTGCCATTCTTGCATCTTGAAATCTTTGGTTTGAACTCTGTTGTAACCAGCAAAGGCTTGCATTAAACAATGTGACAACTTGTTAACTTGTTATAACTCTCCACAGTAAGCTGGTTGGATTTTATAGCTGGTGTTTGTGAAGGTACAGGTATTGCTCATTTTGATGCCTCTGATTTTAAAAGCTTTTCAAACAGATTGGATGAGCACATAACCTGCTGTTACATTCTTATAACTGTTAAAGTTGAACATTCACAGTCCTTGTGGGAATACTGAGATATGCAGTCACTTAGGAAAGGGTAATTACAAGTGTAAAATCTATTTTCATTTGTCTTCCTACTCCTTTTTAGAAGCTGTTTGTACTTCAGTTTTAAACTTGTTTTAGGAATACAGTAAGAACTCTGACTTACATGAAAATTGAGTCCTTCCTTTTAAGGACAAATCTCTAATCAGGTAAGAAAATAGGTGAAAATCAGAAGAGATGGTAGGCAATACTACCAAAGGATCAAAATGATTCTGTGCAGTGAATGAGCTGATGACTGTTGAACATCTGGCTGTTATAAGAATTTGTGTGCATCTCAAAAGTACTTCGAGAAGAATCAACTTCTTTCTCTGATACTGGGTAGAAACAGAAGTTGCAGTTTTAATGGAAAAGTATGCAGCTTTGCACTTCTCACGTGAAGATATATAATGCTGGCATTTAGGGTAGAAACAGTACTATGTATGTTTCATATAAATAAAGTAGAAAGAAAGAATATCTGATACTTTCTTCCCAGAGTTTTACATCATCTCACTTGTGTAGGGGTGATCATATTGCTTAGCAACATAAACCTTCTTTTTCAATTATTTATTAAAAGTCAGTATCTGCTTTTAAACATTGCAATAAAATTACATTCAATCAGTGTTTCTTGCTTCTTTAATTAGTATTCAGACCACTGTGAGACTATTTTTTTGAAAGTATCTGCATAGTTTTATTTCACTTAGTTCTCTGCTTAGTATAAATCTCTGCCATTTGAAATTTCATTTGTTCAGGGAATGCTTTCTTCCAAGGAAATAGGAAGTTGCTAGAATATCAAAAGAATATCAAGCTAAAAAAAGCCATTTTGCTTTCAAAGTGCAGTGCTTAAGGAGATAGCAGTTTTACTATTCAGTGATAGACACGTGCAGATGCAGACCCAGTCTTTCGCTCCGCTGTCACTTTTCTCTCTGCCTTTGAGCACTGACATCTGTTGGTGCAGTGAGTGGTGGTACTGCTGATAAAGCTTCACCCATACTGCTGTCTGTGGGGAAATCTGTTGCTTGCTACTGTGGTTGTAGTTCTCCACCCATCTGTGATTTTAAGAATTGCACTTTAAATTCTGTTGGACTTAGGTAGTAATACTGAATTTTTTAAAGCTTAAAGAGAAATAGATGTTAATAATTTGTAGTGATGGATTTGTCTCCCACCCCCATCATCCAACAGAAAACCTAATTTCCATTTGGAAAGCAGAACAGTTATACATGTTACTTATTTAAAATGTTATACTACTTCAAAACTACATGCTGCTTTCTTTGTTCTGGTGAGATTGTCTGAAGAATCACCATGGGAAAAACTGTGCCAAAGACAAACTGCAAATTACCTGATATTTTTATGTCTTATTCTGTAAATCTCTAGAGTAAGCGTGGCACTGAGCCTGAACTGACTGAAATAGAAAGGTGCATGATCTTGTCAAGGGCTGAAGTGACGTCACAGATAAAGAAGGGCGTTTCAAAGAAATTACATTTCTGAAAAAAAACATATGTCTCTTCATGCAGTTTCTTTAAAAAAATAATGTATTTATAGAGATGTATTCATATCTCTCTCCACATATATGTTTTACATAAGAGTGAAATATGTTGTGCAACTGGTCTGTTGTCTGTAGCTGAGAATGCAGTTTACTGGGGACAGGCTTTGTGTGGTCTGAAAAAACACCTTGAAAAAAGTTTAAAGCATAGGGTTTGTTTTGTTTTGCAAATCGTCATCTAAATTGAAAATATAGTTGTACATGTGCTACAAGCAAAATCCAGAACATGAGATGAAGCAAAGAAATCCTTGTGTTTCAATAACTAGCTTTGCTCAAGTTATTTTTTTATTATGGTTTTATTATGGTTTTATTATGTAAAAATATATGTAAAAATCTGAATATTGCAGAAAGTAGGTGTTCTCTGAGAAAGTTTTCAGGCTTCATGGAAACAGTTTTTCTATGCAGCTTTATCATCTGTAGGCATTACGGAGACTCAGTTGGTCTGTGTTTATGCACACTGTAGTCCTATTTGTTCTTCTTCCCAACCTTCTGCTTACCATAGAATTTGTTGTTGAGAAGGAGAGAGATTTCAGACTTGCCACTGGACCTCTGGAGGCCTGATCTCTTGCACAGAGCAGAGCTGACTTCAAAATAAAATTGAGTTGCTCAGTCTTGTGCACTCAAGTGTGGAAGATCTCTGCAGAAGGAGATTCTGCAGACCCTCTGGACAAACATATTCCAGTGTTTGAAGACCCTTACTGTAGGATTTTTGAATTATCATTATATCTAGATACAATTTCTCTTACTGCAATTGGTGACACTGCCTTTATTCCTTTCATTATGCCCCACTGAGATGGTCTTGGCTACCTTTTCTCCATGAGTACCCCTTAAGTCACTAAGAAGCCTCTGTCTTCTAGTCCAAACATACTTGGCTTTATCTACCTCTTTTCATAGATCATTGTATTCTCCATAATTTAAAAAAAATCTCTAATTGTTGCAGGGGAGCTGAAAACCTGAACAAGGCTTCCATATGAGGCGTCAGGAACGTCACATAGAAAGTGTTGATTGCTTCCTATCACTATCATGCACTTATGCTTGCAGAGCCCACTATGCAGTTGGCCTTCATCATTGCAAAGATGCCTTGCTTATTTGTGTTCAACCAGTTGTTCACCAGGACCCCCAGGACACTGTTCCAAAGCTGTTTTTTTTAGCCTGTAAGTTCCCATGGTATACTTACACAAGATTTTTGCATTTGGTTTTATTTGGTTTCAAGAGTTGGTTGCCAGCTAGTGGGGTCATTCGGGTGGGAGCCCTCTTGCCCACGTGCTTGATTGCTGGAGTTTGGATTACATGTGAGGTTGGTGACTGTGTATGTTTGCTCTTTTGATCATTTGACCCCCAGAGACACGTCACTCACAGCTAGCTGCTAGTTCGACTTTGACCCGATTACTGCTGTCTTGGGAGGGTCAAACCAGCCATGTTTTCATGAGTCTTGTCCATTCCTTTTTGGCTGCTTAGTGCTTAGGAAGGACTGTGTCAAAAAGCCTGCTAAAGTCTGGGAAATTGTGTCTGCTGCACTGCCCTCATCCACAGAGCCAGTGGCTTCATCATAAGTAACTGGGTCAATTCGGCACATTTTGCCTTTGGGAAATTTTCCTTGCCATTTGCAAAGGTGTTTTTGTCCTTCATATTCCTGGAAATAGAGTCAAGGAGGTTCTGCTCCATTTTCTTCCCAAGGTTTGGAATAAAGCTGTCTTGTAATTCCCCAGAATTTCCTTCATGGTTTATTTTTTTTTTGGTTTGGAATAAAGCTGTCTTGTAATTCCCCAGAATTTCCTTCATGGTTTATTTTTTTTTTTCTCAGTTACCAGTGCCTGTTTCTTTCAGTCCTTCATTTTTTTATTTATGTAAAGGCACCTCCTGTCCTCTGGCAGCTTCCAGACGAGTTGTGGCTTTCTCCTCCCTGGTGCCTAGCCAGTGTTTCTGAGTTGCTGTCGGACATCTCCCCACATCTCCTCCTCACCCCTCTTCCCCGAGGGCTTGTGCTCCACCTGAGCTCCTTATGAAGTCACCCTCCTCTCCTGATGTGGCACCTTGAAGGTCAGTAGATCAGTGAGGTCTCCTGGGCACCTTAGGGGATTCTCTCTTGGAATCCTGCAGATCAGGTCCCTGAAGAAACTGAGTTCATTGCCCTGAAGTTCAGGGTCTTATATTGCCTTCTGCAGTTCTTTCAGGATCATAATCTCAGCTGTCTAGCATTTAAATAGACTTGGGGTTTAGACGTTTCTCATTCATGCATCAGTTTTGAAGCAAAGTTTTATCATGGGAGTTGGGGTGATGGATAAAAATGCCAATGCAGCCTTTCCTGGCTATTTTGCTGCCTCTCAGTTTCCTTGGGGACGCCCAGCAGGCAACTGTATGTTAGCTCAGCAGATTTTTTTTGATTTAAAAAAATGAGGATTTAAAAAAATGTTTACTGGACAAAGAGATTTGGTTAATACAGGGAATTGCCATTAGAATTTTTGAAATACAAACTACTGATGGAAAACAAAGCTTAGTTGCAGCTTTTGCCACTTTTGTGGCTGTAGATAGGTAACTAGCACACTGACATGGTCTGTGTGCTGTTTTGAAGCATCTTTCCTCTGCATACCTCTGATCAAAATATCAGTCACCTGATGGTTAAACACTGCAGATTTGAAACCGAAGATACGAAAGCTAGCATAGTGTCATTTCAAAGTTGGTAGGTTTGAAGTTTGCATTGAGACCTACATGGATATCATTAAAGTAGGTTTAAAGCACAGTACTGTCCGATTTCTTTTTTAAGGGTCTAACTGCTAGCTTATAAACATGTATTTTTCATTTAAATTTCCATCTATTTTTTCTGACTTATTATGGAGTTTACCGGAGAAACTGTAAATATTTTCACAGTGGGGTTGTACTGTTGAACTACACAGTGGTTCAGAAAAGTCCAGCTCATCAGCATTTGATTTTCTGTCACTTTTAACATCATAAAGTGCTCTGGCTTTACAGAAGCTTGGTTTTGAACATGAAGTCTTTCTTTACACTGCCTCATGCTCAGTGTCTACACCCACTAGTCACTTCTAAAAGGGTTGATTTCCAGCATTACAGAAATACATGAGCATCCCTTCAATTTGACATAGCCATTCTGATTTAGTGATGTGAGAAGCAAAGCTCCTTCTATCCATGGCAGGGAGAGTATTACTTTCCTTCCTGCCCACTGTTATGAGAACAGTGACCACACATAGTTTTTATTTGGCTCTACAAGTGTGAAAAGGTAGCTGTTTAATACCTATAATGAGTATTTTTGGTAGGAACTGAGTAAGTTTGAGGAAAGGGCTTTGAGGTTTTAAAATGGAGTTAAGCTTCTTCTAGCTTTCATTAGACTTTTTTTTTCTTTAAATTTTCAACTGTATCTGAGTATGGAGGTTTCATTTTTTCAAGGAAGTAAGTTATTTTGCATGTTGTTCAACAGTCCAAAGCATGATCAGTGGCTGCACCTGTCTACTTCTACATTTTTGATCAGTGACTTAAATCAAAAATTCAACATTTTCCTATGTGAGGCTGATCCTGTAGTCTAAGCTAGTGAAGACACCATTTGGATCTCTTGCACATGAAGAGAAACTTTTAGATGCACGGGCTACCTGGTGGGCACTGGAAGAACATTCTTTTTTGTCAGCTGTAGGCTTGATCATAAGAACCTAGGAAGACACAAATATCAGTGGAGCTACTTTAAACACATAGTAGTGCACAGCTAGGTATTACATGTGTTCATTTCAGAGTACCTCTGCAGTGGCTTCATAGTGTGCTAATTACCCATTACTGTGTTCTCTGATGGGGGATTTTGCTGAGTCTTTCCTTACCCTTTGTTTGAGCATAGTGATTCCAGTTTTAGCCTTTATTTTTCATGAGGAGTTTTTCTCACTATTCCTGCCACTGTTTGCAAAATGTGTATGTTTTCTAAGGAAGGCACAGGACCGGTGGCTGATGCCAAAGACAAGTCTCAAAACCAGCTTGAAAAGCCCCCTGTGTTCCTGTGAACACTGCAGTGTAAATAAATGCGGACGTGATCAGCTGCCTCAATGCCAAACACACTCAAGTGTCTGTTTCACCAGCCCTACCTTACGTCCACACAGAGAAACATTCCCTGAGAACTTAGTGGCTGGTTTTACTGCAGCATCACCAATAATGATTCTCTTGTGCTCGGAACTTGGTTGCCCTTAATCCTGTGTTATGTGGGGAACTTCTGCAGGCTGTGAATGTACTATTATCTGGAAGAGAATAACTGATTCGTAACTTCTTTCGGATATTCCCGCTATGCTGTAATATATGGTTTCAAATATGCTGTTTCTAGGAAGCATCCTGGGTGGCTTTGTACATGCTGTAATCAAAACAAGAGGGAATTTGTTACATGTTATGTTTTCTTCTCCCTACCCCCCCAATCCCACTCAAATTTCAACTTCAGCCTTTTCCTTGGACTTTACTAAATTCCCCCAGAATATTATATGTAAGGAGGAGAGAAACTTTTCTGATGGGATAAGGGAAACTTGCTCATTTTTCATCTCAGTTACTGAAAACTAGTAACTGAGAACATCATGAATGTGGCTCATTTTACTAAAGAAAGCAGCATTTAAGAGCATTTGGAGTGGAGGAAGATTTGTGTGCATACGGATATATAAATCTGTATGTTTGTTAATGAAAAAACATTAAAGAAAAAGCTTATACTCTGATACGTGGAATTATTGCCAAAGAAGTAAACTCAAATTGTGATTTTTTACGTAGCATTTTTCTTCTATAGCATGAGTATTTCACAGCTTTTCCAGCTTGCATGTGAGACTGAAGCCTGGGAAAGGCCCTTGTTTTGGCTGGTGAGTAGGGAGGAAGTGTTTGACAGCTCAGAGGATGAAAGGCAGTTCTTGAAACTTAGTATATAGCTGTATATAAAGGTAGACTGATGACTGCTGTATGAACTCTGATTAAATGTTGTATTATTCATACATTTTGCCTTTCACCCTTTGGACTGCTGGGGATAAAGAATATTTTTGGTCTTCAGAAGGGCTGTTACTAACTAAATATAGATCTCTTTGGGCAAGAGCAGTATTTGCTTGCAAGTCAGAATATGCTGAAAAACAAATTTTATTCACTACTGTACAGCTTACTGAGAATTCTTATCAGCAGTTCTCAATCACCTTTTTATACAAGGTACTTGATAACAATTATTTTCCACAGTTAATTCACGCAGTTAATTTCTCACTTTGGGACATCACTCAGTTTCATCATGCTCTCCAGGTCTTGTGAGATGGTTAGTATCACAGAAGTAGCAAGGACCTCAGTAGTACCTCTAGGCAAATTTAGAAATAATTTGGAGTTTTATAGAAGAATTTAATTTCCTTTAGCATCTGTCTCTAAACCCACTTGCTCCTGTTTCTACAGAAAAGTTGTGAAAATATGTATTGTGAGGAAAAAAATTATTTTTGCATTTTCATGACCTTTTAAGGTCTGTACAGTCAACCACTTTCTCCAAATCAGCACAAACTCATGTGTTTTTTATTCTCCCTTGGACTCCAGCAGTACACTTAAAATTCTAACCAGCTGTGGTTCTGCCAGATTAGAGCTGGAAACAAATTCACCAAAATCCCACTGCTTTTTTGGCTCACTCGCTGCCACTGAAAAATCATCTCTCCCTGAAATCACAGTGTGTGTGCTGGTGTTATTTGGCATGTGCACTTGGTGCCAAGCCTTTTAGTGCACAGGGGGCAAATGTTTCTGAATGTGAATAAAGATTGCAGAATATTTGTACTTTACCTTGAAATTTGGGCATAGGTTGAACATATATTCCTTTATTTACTTTGTAATGTGGACTAAAGCCAAACTGTAGTTCACTCTGATCTGTAAAATACATACCTTCCATGAAAAAATGATGACAGTAGTTTGCTTCCAAGAGGAGTGTTAGTGTACAGAGATGGGATCACTGAAAGGCCCCTCCATCTGGGGTGAGATATTGAACTCTCCCACTGTCTACTCTGTAAGGTAACTGTGATATGATGGCATGGAACTGGCATTTCCCAATGATTTCTTAAAGCATTCTAATGTCCCTTCATTAGTATTAGGAATGAAGACTTAGAACTGGAGGGAGCACTGCAGTGAAAGTGGGTTTCCTTTATGGCTGTATATGTCACTTTCAAACATAGCAAATGATGTTCCACACAGTTCCTCCAAAAGAAAGCAGTAAACAATTTCTCTTTAAATCAATGAAAAGCACCAGACTGCAAATATTAAACAAGTTTTTCAGGGCATGTGTTTTGGAAGACTGTGGTTTTTGAATTTGCGTTTATTTAATGTTGTCAGGAAACTTCCAATACAGACATATTTGATGTGCTGCCTCTCTTGCAGACCCTTTATTTTACATTTGGCTTGACACTGCCTTGGGTTTAGTCTGCAGTCTGATTACAGCACTCATTTGCACCAGCAGGCATTATTGACTTTTGATGCTGACTTTATAACTTCCTCAAAAAGTGTAAAATATTTGCTCAATATTTAAGCTTGATAGTTTCTTGCTCTGGTATCTGGTTATTACCTATTATTAACAAGTAGCAAAGGCATCATATATAAGGCAGGTAGAGAAATGGGAAGTCTGAGCTGCTGCATATTTTAATTTTAGTGGTGTGTTGTGGGACCAAATCTGGCTTTCCGTCTTTGGCCAGAGGTCCTGATATGAGACCAGTTCCAGTAGCACCATGCACCAGAGCAAAGCCTTCTCTCCTGTGTTGTACAGCCCAAAGGCTTTCCTGCCACATCTCACTGCTCTTGAATGGGACATGAAAAGCTCCAGGCTTCAGCGCTCCAGCTGTGGGCCCTGACTGTGTGACACTTGTGGAGAGGTCTGCTTTGATTTAGCTGGAGCAGTGGTTAGTGACCTATTTCAGAGTCAGTAGCAGATGAACACACTGCCTAGTAGCTCTTGTCAAAGCTACTACACTCATAAGTGTAAAAGGACCTAGCTCAAAGCTGATTTTTCCTCAAAGAAATGACAGCCTTAAAAGAATATAGGCTATTAATGGCTACAAGTAGAATACAAGGAAATGAGTCTGTTCTGTTTATCAGGGTAAGGCACTGATAGAGTTGGCTTGTTTGTTTTTACAACTGGCAGATGGGACAATAAGATTTCCACTTCAATATTCACATCAGCACTTCATTGCCTTCCTTAGCTACTGCAGGTAAATTTTTAACTCTCAGTTAACCATGTCAGCTAAAAGTCGGCAAATATGCTTAACTGAGTGTCTTGGGTTGACCCTGGGTGGAAGTCAGATGCCCACCAGGGCTACTCTGTCTCTCCCTCCTCAGCTGAACAGAAGAGAGAATAGAGCAAAGGACTCTAGTGTGGGTAGATATAAAGGACAGGGAGAGATCACTCACCAGTCATTGTCATGAGCAAAACAGATTCAACATGCAGAGATCAAATATGATTAGGGTAACAAAAAGTGAACCCAAAACTTAGGATACCTTTCCTCCATCCTTCTTTTGTTCCTGGCATTAGCTTCACTCCTAAATTTCTCTGCCTCCTCCCCTTCCAGCAGTGGAGGGGATGGTGAATGGGGTCTGTGGCCAGTTCATCACATGTTGTCTCTGCTGCTCCTTTCTCCACAGGGGTAGACTACTCAAATTCTTTCTCAGCTTGGGGCTCCTCCAGCAGGAGACAGTCTTCCCCAAGCTTCTCCAACACGAGTGCTTCCCACAGGCTGCAGTTCTTCATGAACTGCTCCTGTATGGGTCCCTTCCATGGGGTGCAGTCCTTCAGGAACAGACTGTTCTAGTTTTTTATACAGAGAATGGTGTTCCATGGTATGGAACATCACTTTGCCCTTTCCATCAGCTGTCCTGGCCATGCTCCCTCACAGCTTCTTGTGCACCTGCTGTCAGAGTTTGGGAAACTCAAAAAGTCCTTGATTTGGATAAGCACCACTTAGCAACAACAAAAACATTGATGTGTTATCAACATTAGCCTTTTACTGAATCTAAAACTCAGCACATTACGAGATGCAGAGAAGCAAATTAACTCCATCTCAGCCAAAATCAGGACACCAATACATACAGGTTTGCTATTCCATGTGCTTGGCAGCCCTAAATCACTGGAGGCAGGGAATGATGAATTGTTATGATTAATAGGAAACAACTAGGTTACATTGTGTCCTACTCTAAACAAATTGTGTCAGAACCTTCCAGTGTATCCTGGTTTTAAAACAAACTTAAACAAACTAAAAACATTGCTAATTACAGATCCAAGCCACAATGTTCAGATGAGATCTCTGTGTGTGGTCAGTCATCTCTTTTGCATGTGGAGAAAATATGATTCAGTATTTTGTGAAAGTAAGCAGACAAAACAGAATTACAGATGTGTCAGGAGGGTTTTTTTCTGATCTTTTTCTTTCAAGTGGTCATTACAGGATGGAAACACTGGAATGAAAGACCTATATAGTTTTACTGTTAGTCCCAAACACAGCAGCAGAAGAGCATTGGAAGAACTGGAAAATCTTTCTCAAATTCTTTGACGTTAGAGTAAAACATTACACATTTTTGTTAAAATGTAGTATCAGACCAAAAACTATTTATTCCTCTTTCATTTTTGAACAGAGATATACAGAAAGAATAAGTTCTAAGAATGAAACATACTGCAGTTTTTAGATGATTGTAAGAAGCTGTCTACATAGCTCATGTGTTCAACTTTTGTGCTCAAAAAGGAACTTCGTGTGGTTCTGGTGAAATGTTATATCCTTAAAAGGACTGATACCTCATTTGTCCTAAACTGTCATTTCTAAGACATGTTAATTTAACATGCTAAATGTTCTGTTTGAATCCTTAAAAGTTAAAAGTTCTGGATTTCTGTAATTTCATTCTGAAATCTGTAAATGTGTGGAGACTGGATCATAGGCCGGTAACCTGCCCAAAAATTGCTGCTCATGAACATGGTGTGGAAACTGGATACTGTGATAACACATGGCTATTTTATATAAGGTTTTTATGAATGGATCTAATGATTCTTTTTTATTAGAATAATCTTCATTAGATTCTTCTGATCTGCTCTTTCAGAGAAGATCAGAATTGCTTCCCTATTGTAGAATGCAGGCACTAAGATTTGAAGCACGTTAACTTCTTCTAATTCAAAAATAGTAGATAATTGAAAGGAAGTATATCACACATTTCAGTCAAGTCTTTTCCATTCCAACAATCTTTACCAAAATGCATAATAAAAGCATACTTTGTTTCAAAATTTTAAGATTAAATAGAGTCCGTGTTTTTTAGGAAAGTACTGTAATTGAGAGAAAGAGGTAAGAGTAAGATATCAGTTTTTATGGTTTACTTAATGGTGTTATTTACAGCTATTCTGAGAAGTGTTCTTGTTTGTCAAATATAAGGCACATCAAATGAAAATACTAGGTGATCAAATCAAAGAAAACTTGTTCTTTGCATGTTATGTTGCAGAGCTGTAAGGATCTTTCTGCAGGATGTTATGAATATAAAAAATTCAAACAAGTTCAGAAAACAGTTGAGTAATTTCATGGAAGAAAACTCTACTGGGCATTATTAATCATGCAAGCATCACATCTGGCTCTGAAAGTCTCCCACTCTCAAGCTCTGAACACTCCTATTACTCATAGGAAGTGTTTGCTTGTACTATTCATAAGCCTTTATTAGGGGTAGGAAATGTAGTAGATACACCTTTTAGACTCTGATCTAGCAGTCTTTTTTTGTGTTGAGTATCTTCTGAGAACTGCAGTGCTTGTTGCCTGCCTTGTGCTGAGAGAAATCTATTTTAAGACAGGAAGAACAACTGAAAGAAAGACTCTGAGTAAAGTTATTTGCATTGTTTCAGAATGGCACAAACAGAATTCATAACTTTCATGAGCAGAGTTACATTAGTATTACTCAAATGCTCAGTTAATGAGCTATAAACATGGGGAAAGGTCTGTTCCATCCAGTATATTTTAAGACCTCAAGAGGTCCTCTTTTGCTGTTCCCCCACCTGCAGGAAAGAAAGCATCCAGGTTCCCCCTCACAGCATTGATAAAGTGCCCTCAAACACCCGATTTGTCTCTCCTTGCATTTCCTTCTCCTGTTCTTTGCTTTCCAAGTTCTTTCCATTTGTCACCCCCATCACTTCCCAATTAATCAGCCTGGTTTTGCTCTTCTCACTGGCCTCAATGCTGCTAAAGGCTAACAGCCTGTTATCTCTAGCACTTGCCTGCCCTTTGTCCTGTTGCTGTCTTGTCAGTGGTGCCACAGGACAGGGTGAGCCCTCTGTGTGTGGGCTGCCCCGCTCTGTTATCTGCAGCATCTCCCACATGGTGTTATCTCCCAGAGGCCCCTCCAGCCTGGCAGTGCCTTTCTCCTGTTGCCCTGACACACAGAGTCTGGCAGTCTGTAATTCTTTGCACCTCCCCCCACCAAAAAGGCTGCAGAATAGTACAGTTCACACATACCTCCATGTTTATGTAATTATAGATGTAGCTGGGGTTTTCCTGAAGTCTTTCTGCAGGGATAACCACAGCTGTTTGCATTGGAGATTAAGGGACTTGGTAGCTGGAAAAGAATAAACTTGGAAAAGGGGTTGAGCCCAGAGCTGGATAGAGAACATTCCTGGTGGAAAAAAAAGAGATTTGAGGAAGAAATGTGAGACCAAAGAACAATATATTTATTTTCAAAAAACGTTTCACCCAAAAGTAAAATCTTCAGAATTTACAAAAGTTGCTTGTGGGCAGGCTGGTAAGCCAGAAATGAAAACTGACAGGACCTGTCAAGTAGGCTGCTGGAGAGGCTCAGTCCCTGCCTGCTCTGCTCCTCTGCTATCAGCCTGCCTGGAAGGGGCTTGTCAAAGTCATCCTTCTATCCACAGCAAGTGAAGTTGATGTGGTTTTTGCTTGTGTATGTTTGGTTATTTGGTTGTTTTCCGTGTGTTGAGGGAGAGCTGTTTATAAACACGGGCAGTGGATTTTTGACAGCGAATTTCATCCCTGGTTTTACTCTACCAAACTCTTTGTGGCTTGGTGATCTGTCAGAGGTATTTTTAAAATTATTACAATGATTTGGATGTTTTCTTTTCACTTTTGCCATATAATTGTGCTTATCTTTGAAGTGTATCTTAGAAAACAGCTGCAGCAACCACCTAGATTATTTTCATAAGATGATTTGGGTTGGAAGAAACCTTAAAGATCACCTAATTCTAAGCCCCTAAAGTTTCAATTTTAGGCTGAACTGTCCAAAATAGTTTGAGGGAGAGCAAGGGCTTTGTCTCTTCTGTACTGTAGTTTACATTAAGACTCTGATTGATCTCCTTAAGGGTTCTGGGAGACATGTGTGGTTTGACATACCTGCCTGAAAAAAGCAAGAGAATTAAAAAAAAACCAGGAGTGGCTGGAAAGCAGGTCACACACACAGTTTTTCCTTTCTCTCAGTAGGTGGCTTTCCTGTTCCTTCTTAGGAGGGGTCAGAAATTACAGGCAGTTGTTGAATGCATTGTATTATGGAGAAGCATTGCCCTTTCTGTATTTTTTATGATAGCTTATGTGTGAGGCACCATATATGCTGAGAAACTGTAAGTTTAGAAAAGCTAAAATTTTTGCCCATTGTGGGAGATGGGACTCGGAAGGGATGTTATCATTCTCTACAACTGCCTGGAAGGAGGCTGCAGCGAGGGAGGTTACTCTTCCCCAGGTAACAAGCAACAGGACAAGAGGGAATGGCCTCAAGTTGCACCAGTGGAGATTTACATTGGGTATTAGGAAAAACTTAGTCACAAAAAGATTGTTCAAGCATTGAAACAGGCTGCCCAGGGAAGCCCCATTCCTGGAGGGATTTAAAAGGTATTGCAATGCTTAGGGACGTATTTTATTGGTGGCCTTAGTAGATAAGGTTTAAGGGTTGGACTTGGTGGCATTAGAAGTCTTTTCCAACCTTAATGATTTTATGACCCTATAATAAATCTCTACTGGGTGTGTTGGGGTGGAAGCTATCTCCTAATAACACTACAGTGCTTGAAAGTCATCATGCCATTACCTGTGTTATAGATAATTTTAGTTTACACTATATTCCATTTCTGCTGTGAAAACTGCATTTGACACACTTTGTTAACAGCTTAGGAAGTACAGGATGAAATTAAGGCCTCTCTGACTACCTGCTCTCTCAAATCCTTCAGTATCTCATTAGGTTGTCACTATATCTTCTGGCAATGATTCTTGAGTGTTTGCCTTTTCAGTAAAAAACCTAATTGTCCATATGTTTCATTTCTTCCTTTTTTCTTCTACAAAGTCATACAGGAAAAACTCTTACTTTTTCCATTTGTCTTTTGTTTTATCTTGTTGCTCATTTTCAGCATTTCCATTGAGGAAAATATCTTTATGCCTCTTAATTGAACACTTTCTTTTTCTGCTTTATCCTCTACTGCCAGGAGGTGTTTGGAACAGACCACTAGTACCTTTCGTGGTTGTTTTTATCTCATAATGGATTTATGGTTTTGGATTCATTTTCTTGTATAACTGTGCATCTGATTTCTTTTGACTGTCATGAAAACATGATCACAAGCATTCTCCATAACCCTCCCCAGATTCACATAGAGTTGATGAACTATTAACCATCCTATGATTTGCTATCATTTATATCTGCTTATTGCTGTGGAAGATTTGAAAATACATTAAAAAATACTCTGTAAAGTACTAATATGCTGTGTATAGCTCTGGAAGAGATACTACCTAAGGGTTAAATTAATTTTAGTACATAAAAGCAGATTTGTTTAGGTTTTTAAGTTTGTTTTAAGCAGCATCCTTTCACAAAAGGATCCATGGCATAGTTGTACTTTTCAGTTCAAAGGTATTATTTCCAAGGTGCCATCATTACTCTAGCCTGATGGAAGGAAATATAGATACCAGTAGGTACATTTCACCTGTTGGGTATGGGGAAAGTGTTTTATTACTGTTTTTGCAGATGTGTTTATATGAACTGGAAAGTTAATTTACCAGTCCAGCCACTGTTTTGTTCATGTATATAGTGGAATTAAGCAGAAGGCGGACGGTCTGAGTGTCTTGTATTTGGGGAACTCAACCAGCACGGATTGTGTCAGGATCCACAGGCCACCTAATCAAATAAATGTTTCAGGAGGAAAAAAAAGAATACCACACAAAGAATGGTAATGTTTAGGCAGCTTACAATATTCATTTTGAATACTGTGATAAAACTGCTGATGGAAAACAGCTGATACACGTTTCCTGTTTTGGTGGTTATTTCCTTGTTTGCACAGCTAGATGTGATGATTAATTTACAGCAAGATATTTTCACCTTAGAAAAGTTGATACTATGCAACCCATGTTTCCTGGAGATAGTTTGAAGGCTGCAGAAATAAATATTTCTTAAAATAGAGTTTTTTTCTGCATCAAATGCAGCCCTAGAAAAGCTGTTTGATCAATTCTGAGCAAGATAGGTAGATGTAAATGTGAAATGGGCAGAAATCATGATTTTGTAAATGACACTGGATCTTCATTATGTTTTGCCAGGGTCTGACTATCTTAACTGTTCTTCGTGGATCTTTCTATATTAATGCCATAAGTAGATAGCTCTTACTTCCTGTCAGAAATGAGCTGGCAGTGTTTTGCATAGCTGACTTTTTTTTTGTATTTTCAATCTAGAAAATACCTTGAAATATTTCTGAAGGCTGGGAAAAGTCTTTTTAACAAATCATGATTTTCATCTGGAATAATTTAAACAACCACAATCTTGGGCTGAAATTTTTGTCCTTGTTGATCAGGAAAAGCCAGTCAATTTACTTGCCCTGTAAAATGTGTGTAAATATGGTGGGATTGCAGGATAACTTGGTCTGGAGGTATGAGAAGGTTCTTAATCCAAGGTCAGACAGGGCTGCTCAGGTCTGTGCCTCTAACAGTGCTGGAGCCCCCCAGAGCAGAGCTGGCAGAAGCACCACAGGCAGCCCACACCTCTGCCTCCCTGGCTCCCTGTCCTTGTGCACCCTATGAACCCTGCTAAATTCCTTGAAGTTCTTGTTGGCCTATTTTCCAGCCTGTTTTGAGCTCTGCCAACAGCAGCCTGACTCCCAGATTTGATTTCCTTCCCCCACCCCAAAGTGGTTGCTTACAAGCTTGATAAGGTTGTGATGCATCATGTTCTTCAGGTGTCACCTGCTTTTGACCCACGTGCAAGTGGTTTTCAGCTGCTGGGAAACAGTCCCATCCTTTTGCCCTAATTCTAGGATATTAGGCTGAAGAGAGTTCTCTGACTGTAGTGGTAATGATGCAGACTTAGCCCTTGATCCATGCAGTGACTGCGTGGCTGATTGTCTATGTAAATACTCTTCAGTGAACAGGCTCTCTGACTTGGGGAAGTGCAGTTTCATCATGACCTGACTAATGAGCTTAAACAGTGAAGTACTTCAGCTTCTCTGACTGGATGCTGGAGAGAGGAGAGGGGTGGGGAAAGGAAAAACTAGCCTTCTGTCAAAGGTGATGGCCTGAGGATGGGTGAAGCATTTATTGTCAGTACGCAGCATTTCTGAAAACTCAAAGTGCACTGCACTTTGTGAATTCGGGGGCAGCATCAAGCTCAAGTAAGTTTCTCATTAACTGGCAAACTCTGGTAGCTTTTGTAGCTTCTTTGTGTTTTTACTTACTGTTATTAGCCATTTAACTTGTTGATAATGGCCCCAAATAGACTAATTATGCATGGCTCACTGTTTCATTTCTTTTCTTAAGAAAAAAAATTTAAAAAATTAAAATACTGGCTTCTATCAAATAGAAGTAAGTAAAAGAAAATACAGTTAAAGAAACATTGCTCTTGGAAAATATATCTGAAATTTTGCCTTTCAATGCCAGTTTGGCATTTGTCTCACCACTAAAACTCACCATCAAGGACACCGTCTTGTCACTTCCAATTCTCTGGTTGGGAAGCATGATTGTGGGATGAATGTAGACTAATTTTTTCAAGGGGGAGAAACTTCAAGAAGGTTAATTGTTGCTTTTTTTAGCTGTTGTTCTTGTCTTAAAAGACATATTGGATAGACTTGGATATACTGATAATTTCCATTTAACGAGGTGGCCAAAACTTTGTTGCTGATTTTAGCAGAAGAATAAAACTTAGAAGCATATAAGAGGAGATTGAGGTTCAAAATGTATGAAGGTATCTTACTTCATTTTTGTGTATGTTAATCATGCTCACTTCCTGTGGCTGCATAACACTGCTTATTATTGTACTGCTTATTTTTTTATTTGCATTGCCCCTGCTGAGATTGGGAACTTCACTGCAGTGTGGCTATGGAGTGCCAGGTACCTAGAAACAAGTAGGACATACAGTCCATGCCACAAATAATTTATAATGTAATCAGAAGCAAATTGTACCAGATAATTTCTTAAAAAATAGTAGAAAAAATATGTGCTAGTTTGAAAGCAGAACCAGTGAGAGACTCCAAGTCAGAAATACAATAGGAGAGAGAGAAAAAAAGGAAAATAAAATAAAAGCAATAGCACAAAAAAACCCCCACTGACTGAGTTAGAATACAGCCCGACACCCTGTTAGTTAGGGTGGTGGTAGCAGTCCAGATGAAGCAGTCTTGTTGAAGCAGTGATCCTGTGGAAAGTTCTGGTAGCTCTTTCCTCTGGGAATCCAGTGGATAAGGCCTCCTATGCTGTCCCAAATCCCAGATTATATCCAGGTGGGAATGCTTGGCTTCTCCCCCTTGCCAGAGCACCTTACAGTGGACTGATATCATTCTGTGAGTCCTGCAGTGGGTCCTTGATTGCCCATTAAACAAAGAGAGCTCCCAGAGGGAGTTACCTGTGAGTCATGGGCAAGGCCTTGATGGCCCATTAACAGAAGATAGTCCAGAGGGAGGGGGCAAGGGAAACACTGCCCCACCTGGTTCCAACAGCTCTGAAGATGGTGATAGAAAACATACTGGGGGCACATCTTACACTAGGAAAAATGAGAACAAAAGCATGATTGTAACATGCAGGTGCAGGAGCTGAACTGTTCACACTGTTCAGCTTGGGAGTTCTTGGAAACTGCAGCAAGTCATAAGTAGACCAAGAAAAAAAAAAACTACACTTAGTAGGATAAGTCTATGTATGCCACTTTTTTTCTTAGTAGTAGTATTTACATAAATTGCTTTCTTTTTTCCTTCCCTTTTATGACATTAATCAAATTGTGCATGAACTTGGCAGGCTGCTACTCATTCTGCAGTTTTTTATACAACTTTTCAATGCTTTTCTGTTTAAAGTGAAAATGTTTGAGCTTGCTTTCTGGTGGTTGTCAGTAATGAACAACGACCTGAGTTCTTCCATATTACATTATGATGTGATATGTTTCTCTTTTAATGGGTGTTTCATTAACACAAAACATCTGTGTGATCTGGTTCTTAAAAAAAATAGCTAACAATGACTCTTCCTAGACAAAAAACCAGAACAATAAAGCATCCCTGATTTATCCACCACAGAGATGTAAGAAAAAAATAAATATCCAAACTGCTGAAATAATAGGTCGTCTGAAGAAACATCATCTATCTCTTGTGCTAGTGATAAAGAAATACTTTTTCCGTGTATCTGTTAAAGAGTCCATCTGATTTTTTATGTTAAGTGTCAAAGAAAACAGCCTTGGAGAAATGCAGTGGTTTTGATTGACAGGCTGGAGGCTTTACTTTTCTCATGAAATGCAGATCATGGTAACAGTTGCTAAGTTGTAAGGTAGAGGCTGTATGGCTTGTTCTGTAGATTTTTCTTTCATTTGGAGCTGGATGACTTGGACAGTTCCAAAAAGATTTCCATGTTGTTTATGTATACAGACATAAACGGCAAGTGGCATAATTTGAAAAAGAACATTTTCAGTTATTAATTTAAATTGAGCTTAATTGCATAATAGTGCACCTGAGGTTCAAGATAGAATGAATGCTGTCATGTTTATTTGTGTAACTATACGGGCAAGATATTTGAATCACACTTTTTTTATTTCCCTGAAATAGATGATTTAATTTGACTGAAATTAGACAGACTTTTGGTTACAGAAAATGCAAGGACAGTGCTCTTTGTGGGAAGGGCCGTACATTTTTCTTGCCTTCTTAGTTTTTTGATTAGTCAAGGAAAGGGTCTCAGGTAGGATATTTCTGTGCTGCACCAAATAGTTTGTCTCGTAGCTGTATTGGTCAGATGGCCAGGTAAGAAACAGGCTGTAGATATTGGCTAATATAATATAATAAATGAATGATATTAATATACAGGTAAGTGTACAAGTATGCAGGTAAACCCTTCCTGAAGGTTTCTCTGCCTTATCACTCTTGTGTCTTCTTCTAAAATGAACAATTCAATAGTTAATGCACTGTAGCCCAGGTCTCAGAAACTAATAGTAAAACATTCTGGTATCTCCAGTTTTTCAGTAAATTCATAATTTTAGCAGTACATTACTGTTAACAAAGAGAGGTATTTCAGTTATATTCAGTTAACAGAGATATGCCTGACAAATGAGTAAAACGTTGCTTGTTATCGTGGACTAGGTTCATATGTCATATGATCATTTTCAATTTTTTTTTTTTAGATATAGGCATCAAAGCATAAGTGCTGCTGTTCTTATTAGTTATTTCTGACGTGAAATAGTCTCTTTTTTTCTTGTGTACTTGTGCATTAAGTAAAATATTCAGTAATAGAGTAAGTGTAGAAAATACCTTACCTGCAAATTTCTTGTTCTCTTTAGTTACCTTTTAATTAGAATTCTTGTAGCAGAATTAATAGGATAATTGATTCCTTTAAAATGAGTAACAGAATGAAGCACTGTGCAGAGTCTGTCCCTGGTTAATAAATGATGCCCAGAACAGCATATGATGAATATTAGTTGGATAGTTTAATACAGTCCTAAGGAGGCTTACAAGCTACTGTGAGAAATAGAAAATATAAGAATAGAAGCTTATCTGTAACTTAACACAGGAGGGAATAATACTTAGCATTTCTGTCAGGCTTTCCATTTGAGGAGTTTGAAGTACAAATGATGAATTAATTCTCAGAATAGGCCATAAGATTTTTATTTCCTCTTACCTCCTTTTTTCTATGCAAATGCTTGATTTTTTTTTTTTTAATTTGTCTTTCTGGGCAGGATATGAATTATTTGTAAGACACTTACATGCTGAGGAGTACTAAGATTTTGCTCGCATATCCCTTTAATGCAGATAATTAAGAGCCATAGAGAACCATATAAAGTATTCCATGATATGGTATGCATGTTTAATATTAATGGAAAATCCTGTGAATCAGTTTGGCTACCGTAGTTCTGTTGTCATGGTAAGAGGTACAGGTATTTTCCCTTTGTCTGTGTGTCTGGCAGTGCCCTACACTGTGGGCAGTGCTGCTGGACAAGTGTGTCAGTTGTTGGGATTCCTTCATTCCTATCACACTGCACAAGGAAGCTGTGACCCTCTAAATGCTCCCCAAAGCCTTGTCTGCTGCTTGGTGGAAAACAGCGACTGGGAATCCTTGTTACTGGCCCATTAACTAATAGTAAAGTCTCCTTTGTGGCTTTGCTTGGCTGGGTGGAAGTCCCATCAGGAAGCACTCATGGGAACTCCTGGAGCCTGCCAGGGCTTCAGAGCATGGTTATCATTCACCTGCTAAGTTAGAAATGGTGACACTTTGGCAGTGACTATTAAACAAACACTGACACTGTGTGGTTTGCTTTTAACTCAGGATGATGCCATTAGGAAATGAGGTTATAAACACCAAAAATCTGTCAAGCTCCTGATTTGCAATAGTCGTCCTGCTGACAGCCGAGAAGTGATTATTTACATGAAGGTTCATAGTGACAGAATTTATTTTACATGTCTTGAAGGAGAAAAACAGATTTCTGTTGCCAATAGAGAAAGGGAGTCTGTCATTTGTATCTTCTGTCAGATTCAAAAGAAAAAAAATAAACAGTAGCAACTGAGATTAACCTTTATACATTTGATATCATTTCTTCAGTTTTGTTTCTGGAATAAGAAATAGTAACAGAAAATAGAGAGGTTAAATAAAATTCAGACAACTGTAATTGCTAATTTTTAGTTTGAAAATAAACTTGAGGCACAATTCTACCTACACAAAACAATGATTTGAACATAAACTGGTTTTAACTAGTTATCTAATGAATCTTGGTGTTCAGTTTAAAAGTTAACTTTTAGTTTTCATTTTATGTGAAGTTGCTTATAATGAATTCTGTCAGCAGTCTGGTGTAACAGTAGACAAGTAACTGAAAGAGCCTAAAGCAGACACGTATCACTCTTAGTCAGATCTGCATGTCTGCTTAGATAAGGTTGTGAACTAAACAGCAGAGAAGCAACTACAATAGAATACCTCACATCTTTAACTAGAATTTCCACTGTAGACCAAGTCTGAATACACTGTGAATACTGATAAAAATTACTTAAAAAAAAGTCAAGGTAGTGTTTAGTGATCAAAATATTTCCAGATGGAAAAGACATTGGAATGTGTTAGGATTACATGCAGAATTGCAAGAAAAGAATTGAAATAAAGGTTTAAAGCACTACCAAAGAAATAGTAGTGAATATTGACAAAGGTAACAAAGATCATGCTCAGAAACAAGGAAAATTGTCAAGTGAATTGGCAATGTAGTTGTGTTTGCTAATTCTAGGAAAAGTGTTGTGTCGAGATAGACAATTCACCTATTACTTCATGTTTTCAAATGCATATTATTCAAGAGAAGCTCAATAAACTTAGTTAATAACTTGTATTGCTTTAAACTGCAATGTTACACTAAATACCATTGTGAAGATGATGAAACACAAATGTAATACTTTTGATAACTAAAGAAACAAAGGCTGTGTATTTCCAAAAATTACTCACTGTGGTAATCAGTAGATTCAGTAAGAACATATTAAATAAAACTTTCATATATACAGCAGAGCTTTGTGAAAATGATAGTGAATCAGCTGAGGGTGGATCATACAGTTTTTCACAGAGAAATCCTAATTGGTGGCAATGATTTCAAAGGTAGTATGCATTTGCTAGTAATAAATTCTTGTAATGATTTTTTTCAGCTGTGTAGCAATTTGGTTGATACTCAGGGGCTGTGAAAACAGTTGAGAACAGATCTTTCACTGAACTTTGAGCAGGATGACTTGGAGAGTCCCTTTCAACCTCAACTTTTCTGTAATTCTGCTTCACTGAGTCTTAGCTTGTTGATTAACGGTAATGGAAACAGAAAGTAAGAATATAAGGCTTTCCAAAACCTGAGATTTTGCTAATGTTTGTTGTAATATCTCATCAGAGCAAGGAAACCAGCTGGGGGTTGTGTTGTGGTCACAAACTTCCTGCACTGATGAGACACTGGTGGGTTCACCAGGGCCAGCAGTGGAGCACCCACACAGCTGCTGGCCCAGGTGGGCTGCATGAGGGAACAGGAAGAATGAAAGCCAGAGAACTGATGGGTTAAGATAAAGCCCATTTATTAGGTGAAAGAAGGAGGAAACGGGGACAAATGATGCAAAGGCAGTCATCCAAATCCTCCCACAATCAGGCTGATGCCAAGTCACTGAAGAGCAGCCACCTTGGAAAACTGTTCTTTCTTCTTCTGCCCCAGTTTGTGTTGCTGAACATGACATTAACATGGTAGGAAATAACCCTCTGACCAACTGCAGTCAGCTCTCCCAGCTGTTCCCCCTCTCAACCTTATAGCCACCTCCTGCATTCTCCCTCTCAGGGGGAGTGGAGAAAGGGGCAGAAGCTGGAAAAAGAGAAAGCTTTGCTGTTTTCAAGTGGTGTTCAGCAACAGCCAAAACACTGTTGTGTTACCAGCGTTATTTCAGGCACCAATTCAAAATGCCATGTGGGCTGCAGTGATGGATGCTAACTCCACCCCAACCAGACCCAGACCAGTCCTCAGCTATACAATTTGATTTGTACAGGAGGAAAGTTCAAGTGGAATGCCTGTCAAGGTTTCTTACTAATTCTAGGAACTTTCTTGCCCCTGCTGGTACTGTGGAAAGTTGATGTTTTAGTTACAGCAGCAAGGACAGAAGATGCAGGGAGACTAGTCTGAGTAAACATGTAGTTCTGGTAAGGAGTTTAAAAGGTGAGAATAACTTAAATGTGTAGAAAGATCAGTGTAAACTGAGAAAGGAAAGTATATTTAAGCGAGGATTGGGAGTTAATAGAGATTGGATAAACTGTTACATTTTCTTCAGAAGTTTGTTGCAGGGGGAGGTTTGATTTGGAAGGGAGTTGTTTGGGGGTTTTTGTGTCTTAATTTCTTGAACTTTCAGTACCTTAGTCTTCTGCCTTCCTCCTCTGTCTTGGCAAGATTTTAATGGCCCTGTTGAAGGTCAGAATGCTATTTCATGCAATTAGTCCTTTTTCTCCTTTGATATCCCAGTTCTAAAAGGTGCTTTAATTCTTTCCCTGACATCCTCTTTGGCATCTCCCCCACTTGTATCTAACTGCTAAAAATAAACCTCATTAAGTTATTATTTTCACTCCACCTGGTACTGCAATAGTTCCCATCTAAATACCACTATTACTTTGCTGATTCAGCATTGCTGTTGTTTTCTATCAATGTTTGACTAGAACTGTGTTTTGCAAAATTCAAGTGATTTATATGTCCTTTCTAGGTGTTGTGTTAAGAGTGCCTTGAGAGATGGCAGTAGCTGAAATACCAATAAATAGGAGTGCATTATTATTATCTTTTGGTTGGCCAATACTGTGGCTGTAGGGAAGGGTTTTGTTTCTGCTTTCACAGAACAAGGAGGTGTCAGTCTCTTGTACAGTTTTAGGTTCAATGAACCTTTCTGGTCTCCCCAGTTCAAGAAAGATAAGGAGTTGCTGGAGAACATCTAGCAAAGGGCTCCGAAGATGATGAGGGTACTGGAGTATCTCTCTGTTATGAGGAAAGGCTAAGGGCCTGTTGAACCTGAAAAAGAGACAACTGAGATGGGATTTTTTCAGTGTATACAAATATCTTAAGGTCAAGATGGGGTCACAGTTTTCAATGGTGCCCAGCAACCAGATATGTTGCAATAGGCGCAGACTGAAACACAGGAAGTTTCACCTAAATGTGAGGAAAAAACATCTCCACTGTGAGAGTGTCAGAGCACTGGAACAAGATGCTGGTTTGTAGATTCTCCTTCTCTAGAGATATTCAAAACCTACCTGGACAAAATCTTGTACAAACTGGTGTGGGCAAACCTGCTTTAGCACAGGGGTTGGTAGTGGGTGATCTCCAGAGCATCTCTCCTTTCCAATCCTAGCCATTCTGTGATTTTTTTAACATATAATAAAACTAGAAGGACTGAGGGATGCTTCTATGCAAATGTGACTCTGCCTGTTAACAACCTGGAAGAGTAATATGGAATTATTTAAAATAATTTCATTAGTTATACTGTAGAGGAGTTTGAGAGTATCAGGAATCATCTAGTCAAAGGCTGTTAGAGTCCCCCTCATTGGGAATTTCTCTTTTTAACAGCATCAGTAATGTTTTGTTGATATGCCAGATGTTCTCAGTAGCTGTGATCTTTAGAAATTTTAAGTGATCAACAGCACTTGTACAAGTAGTCAGAGATGTGATCAAAAGACTCTTTGTGAATTACGAGAAAAAAATATCAGAATATAATGATTTGGTGATATTCCATGCAAACAAAAAGGTGAAGATTGCTAAGATGGATGGATTTCTCAAACAAAGCCTGTTAAAACTCACTCCCAGAGTACCAGTGCTTGGAGTTTTGCCTAAGCAAAGAATTACCTGGGTGAGCTGGATAATTAAAATTGCTCCTCAGTATTTTAGAACCTTTTCATTCTTACATATAAAATGAAGCTATTTACACATAGGAAGTTAATGCAGTGGGAAACTTAATACGGTTTTCTAATTTCCATGGGAGAAAAGAATGTAGAGTATTTCTGATGTATTGAATCCTAGAGATTGAGACTTCTTGATACCTTAGATGCCCAAAGTCGCTTGTAGCAAAGCAGTGTTGATTAAGGTAGCATTCTTTGGCTGCTGTATCTGTGGGCTCTTTGCCCAGTAACACAGTAACACTAAGTGCTGGTAGCTTTTTCTGAAGAGTGAGCCAGTCACGATTGTGGCTAGTTGGAATGAATCATTTGTTTTGAAACACTAGAGGGCTCACTGGCTGCTTTTGGATCTGCCTTTTGCTTTCAATGTATGTCCATAAATCTCCAAATGTTTAAGCAAGGATATCCTAGAGGTTCTTTGTCGTAGGAGTAAATTTACTAACTGACCTCAGTGTTTTTGTCTAAATCTAGGCTTTCTGGAAGAGTTCTAGAGAATGCGTTCATTAGCCAGAAGAAATGAATTTGATCTCATCAGTAAATTCTGGTAGGGTTTTTCCTACTGGAGTATTTCCTTAAATTTAGGCAGAGCAGTGCTTTTTGGTTTTTTGTTTGTTTGGCGGGTTTTTGTCTGCTTGGCTTGTGGAATCCACACATTGTAATTTTCTAAGAAACAATTAGATAAATGTACCTGAGTAGTTAGCAGAATGGGAGGGAATTTTTGTGAAAAACATCCAGCTACTCATCTGGTGTTCATTGGCAGACAATAATAAATGTTATTAAAAGGTGGTGTCTACTGTCTGGGTTATTTTCCTGTCTTACTAGCTAAGGGTTGACAAGCAATATGGTAATCAGAGTGGTTTCTGCTACCAAATCACACATTCATTTATGATACAATATGATTGAAGTGTCAATCCATGGGGAAAAACTAAAGGCAAATGATTACATCTAGAACTTCTTGTAGCATCACACACTTTGGGACTGTTGTGACTGGGCTGAACCAGTCTGGAGCTGTTCCTGCTTTTCCCTCTTATTAACTCTGATACTCATGACAATCTGACTTGGGGAATCAGACAAGACAAAAATGATCCTCAAAACAACAATGTCACTTGCAAAAGTTTCTATTTCCTGAACCAACTTAGTTTAGGAATAGATGACCACTGTATTTCTTATGCAAGAGAGGTAGCATAGATATGCTAGGAGAAAAAAAATGGAAAAAGGAGTGGCTTGAGCAATTATAACGTTGTTATAATACTACATCTTTAGGCCTTTTGATTCAGACCACCTAATTACAAGTTCAGTGTATTAAAAAAAATCCCCAACCCTTTTGTGTGGTGTGCCCTGATTAAGATTAAGCAATTGAAAAGATTCTGCTGTGATTGCATGAGAAAATAAGCTTTGACAAAGCATAGGATTTAGCCGCCTGAAATCTCTGAGAATTTCTATGTTAATATCTAAACCTGAACTTGCAGATCTGGGATATGATGGCAAGACAGAATAAGTATGTATAATAGACAAAATTACCACAAAATTTCACTTGGTAAATTAGAAAATATTCTGTGGACAAATGATTGGTTTTGTGTAGTCTTGATCCTTGGAGCCAGGGATTGGGAAAGCCCCATAGTCATAAAGTCTGCCAGTTGGCTGTCTATTACCAGTTCTGCTTTGAGACAAAAAGCTCCATCCTGGGAGAGCTCCTAAGCCATTCAGCAGTGAAGTCAAGCAATCGACACAGCTCCTGCTATCCTGCATATCGCTGCCATCCATGGCCTGAGACCTTTTCCACAGGGCCTCTGACTTGCTGCCTTTCAGCTGAGATCTGACACCAGGCTTAATCTTTTTGTTGAAAATGCTCACATATTAACTGCTGTGCCAGTTTTTGTATTTGTAAAGCTGGACCTGTAGTGTAGGTTAACATCTGTGAATTTTCTTGCAGGATAGATGAGCATTTTTTCTGCCATTAGTAGTAGAGAAGTGTTTATTCTCACAAGTATAGCAGTATTCTAGAAAATCTGTTGTCATTTATTATGGTATGGCTTAATGCAGATTTTTAATTGACATAATTTCTCTGTGGTTTGAGCAAAGGAAAGAGGAAGGCAGAAAGTGCAGGATTACTATTATCAGCATGTCCCAAGGCTGCTGCTTTTAAATTTAGGATTGTAACTGTTATTTAACAGAATTATCCTTGACACTCATGGCCTCAAGAAGAGGTCTGAAAGCAAGGACAGAGCAGTGTGTCATCTGACAGCCTGAAGCAGTATCTTTGAAAAGGTCTGAAATTGTCACTTTTTGTCTGGAAGATGACCTCTGGCATTCCTAGCACTACTCTGCCTTGTGGAAGAGGGGAGGAGGGACAGCAAAGAGGCACAATTTTTCTTTCTGTTACATAAAGTCATGCTGCTTGTGGTGGCCTTTAAAGAAGACTCTTCCTGAGCAGGTGTTAGAAGTGGTGGTTGACAAGGGGAGGTGTTGTACCTGCTGGAGTGGCAGTGGTTTGTCACCAGGCCTGCAGAGCTGTGTGCATTCTTCTCACCACATGTTTGGGGAGGGGCAGATGGGCTCCTGGACATGCACCTGGACCACCCTGAAAAAGGACAGTTCAGACCAGATATGTCTGGTGATGATGGTGGAGAGTGTGAGCTATTTTTGAGTCAACCCACTCCTCTGGATTCTGGTGTGGATGCCCTCTGCTCTTACCACAGCACTGCTGTGTTGGGCTCTGCAAAGCTGAGCTGTTTCCCGAAGCAGTATTTACCTGTGGTGCACCTCTGCTTGTGCAAAATATTGTTTGGTGGTGATATGTTTAGTTGTAAAGGTTTTCATCTCTTTGTGTAGAATGACATGTGAAAGTAACTACAGATGCATTTATAGTCAAAAAATATTGTACTGTGAAAACCTCAAAACATTTCTAGCTGTTCTGCCTGCCCACTTTACCATCCTTCTACTGTTACTAGCTGTGCTGAATTTGAACCAGCTGGTTTTATGCAAGCAGGTCTCTGCCAGAATCTGAAAACTACTGGAAGCTTTGTTTTCACGTTAAAGAATCTAAAGGTTCTCGGGGAAAAACCTTTAAAAATGTTACTTCCCTCAGTTTCTGAGGTATATGCTTAAGGGAAATAAAATCTCAATTGAATTGATATATTACACAATGAATTCCCCTCCTAAAAATTAATTATTTTTGAATGTGTCTTGACCATAAGCTTGTAGGTAACAGAAGTGGAGAGGACAGTCATGTAATTCTTAGAGCAACCAATTCCACTGCCACCTGGAAAACAGTGCCACTGTTATTCTTTATTGGCTATTTCATAAATCTAATGCATGCAGCAGGAATTTGGTTAAGATTTGAATTAAATGTCTTTAATGTTGGGAATATTCTCAAGTTGGTGTTTGCTGTGGCCTCCTTCTAAATCAACATTATAATCCTGCTTTCGTTTCCCTACAGATGATGAAGCATGCCTGGGATAATTATAAGCGTTACGCATGGGGATTAAATGAACTGAAACCCATATCTAAGCAAGGACATTCAAGCAATTTATTTGGTGAGTAGAGTGTATTTTTGTGCTTAGTGACGTTAGCATAAAACAGTAAATCAGCTGAAAAGCTTATAAGTGATAAACATGTTTTCTTTCTGCTCCCTGTCAGTGCAGCATGATGTTTCTTGCTTTTGTTACATATAAAAAGTAACAGGAAGTGAAGGTGCTTTCTGTGACTTTCATAGATTAGTGTCTGACTGAGAATAAATGGAGCATGGCATTGCTGCATGATAAAAATATAGTTTTGTTGCAATAAATACTGTTCTGTCTTAAACATTTACTATGGAAATCATTGATGCCACATTCAATAAGTGGGGAACTAAGGGTGAAGGGGTGAGAAGAGACTATACAAGGAGCAAACAACACTTTCTACAGTCACAAAGGTAGCTGAAATTGTTTGAGGTTCTTAGGAATTTATTTCCATTTCTTATAAAAATTTATTGCCTATCAGACTCCCTTATCAGGCTTTCCTCTTCATTAATATAACTGTTGTTTGCACCTCTAAATATTGTACAGGAGATCTTAAATAAAGCTCAAGTTGTTATCAGTGTAGAAAAAGTACGGGACTGAGAGGTTCTAGTAGGAGAGGCACACTGTAGAGATCCAGTGTAATGAGGCAAGACTTACTTGGTGTCCAAGTGGGACTTGTGGCTGGATAAATAGTAACTGAAGGGAAACAGCATTCTGAGGAAGCAAAAACAAACTGTCATATCAACTGTCATTATCTTCAGTTTTGCAGAAAAATAAAGAATTAAGTTGTTTGACACCAATTTTTCTATTCAAGTAGTTTATTTTCTAAACAGAAAGCTGAAAAAATGACTAATTTCTGTAACTGAGATGAAATCAATACATTATTTTGGTTTTAACAGGAACTTTGTTGAATGTTTGCAAAAGATAGTTTCAAGTGGAAACATTTCCTATAACAGCCTAAATAGAGCACTTATCAAATCCACAACTATATTTGGAGGTTGCTTAGAGACAGCAGTTGTGATTACAAAAATAAGTTGGAAAATACAACATCTGCATTGATCTTACTGCATTGCTTGGCTAGCCCGAGGTATCATCAAAAATGCTAAAAAGTAATTATTACCTAGTTAGTTATTGGACTTCTTTTTGAGTTCTTGAAACCAGAGTAATTTGAGTTAACTTCAAAGTTGAGTTGTCATGTTTCTGTTTCCTTCTCTTCTCTAAAAATGAAAATTATATATTGTCTTCTGGAGAATGATAGTTGTGCAATTTAATATATTTGAGGAGCTGTTTAATTGAACTCTGTTTTCTTGCAGTACAACAAAATGGCATAAAATTTCTCAAAAATTAAAATGCTTAATGTAGTTTCATTTGAAATCAGAAGTGATATAAAAATTGCTAAGATTTGAGTTAATAATAATATTGCATGTATTCACAGAAAAAGCTGTACATGTATTGACTTAAATTCTTAAGCAGGAGTTCTGTGGATCTTGCATAAATTTAAGTCACTTGAAGCACAATTCTCTGTGAAACAGGATGAGTGTTGAATTGAAAAATAAAACTGCATTTAAAGAAGTAAGAGCCAGAGTCAGTCTAAATGTAAATGTAAATGTAGATCAGTTTCTCATCATGGTCATCTACTATAAGATCTTATTGCTGAGATGTTTTCCTTAGGAACATCTTCAATCTTATTGATCTTGGTGCAAATCAAAATAAACATTAGGTCTTGCTCTGCTTTACTGAATACCAAAGAGCAGCATATCTGCAAGGAGGTCTGCCTCATAAGTTACCCTTGCCCGAATCCATAATTGCCTTTTGTTCTTTACAAACAAAACCTGGTTTCTGTAAGTGTTCTCAGATGATTAGATCTGATCTGTACCTTCATGTTGGAATTCAATAAATGCCACCTCTTTCATAAAACAATAAAAGAGTGATCTGTTTGTGGTTTTGGTTTCTTTCCTTCACGAAAGGATGGACAAGTTTCCTTATCTTCTTTGTTTCTTTTTTTTTTTTTTTAACTTGCAAATGGTTGACTAATTTAAGGCAATTCTAAATTGTATTAGTGGAGAATAGGTTACCTTCAGCTCTGTGTCCTGTAAATTTCCTCCCAGCTTTCAGAAATCAAGTAAGACCTTCAGTTCACTGTCATCCATCATAACTATCTCCAATTTGCCAAGCCTGTATTTTCTTCTTGCTGCCAGATCTCAATAGTTTTAAAAATACAAGTTTCAAATTGTCTTAGTATCAGTAAAATACAGCACATTTCATTAGGCACTGTTTGATTTTAAGCACTACTTCTCATTTGAATTGATTGCTGTATTTACATTGCTTTGCATATACTGGGAGTGGCCATAATGGGATAAGGACTTCTAGTATCTCACTATGAGGAACAGCAGAGTCCAGTGCTGTGTGGTGCTTTATGTTGTACAGCCCTCCTGACACAGAAGGGGAAAGTTGTTTTCAAATGATACTGCTTCTAAGCTTATTTTTGAAAGTATAAATGCATGGCTCCTTTCAATCTCCATTTTGCAGGTAGGTTATAATTCTGCTGTGTCTTGAGGGCGTCATAACTGTCATGCTGTGTTTCTCAGAAGGACAAAAATAAGATGGCATTTGAGAGGTATAATTACACATAGATGTGGCTTAGGAAATATCATCATGAAATACAGATACTATACCTAGGCTAGGAGAAGAGGAAAATGGCCAGTGGGGTCTTGATGGTGGAAAGGGTAGGGACAACTGGTGGTTCAAATTCTGGGGGAAGGAAAAGAACCCTGCTTTAGCACCGTGTACAAATAACTAGTAGTAGAGCTATTCCATAGCTGAGGACTTCTTGCTGAACTTGGAAATTACTTTTTTTTTGTCCTAAACCCAGGCCATGGAAGAAAGTTGTTAAGTCAAGGAACCGCCTTGATCTTGCTGGTATTCTGCAGGCAGTGGTGTGTGGGAGGGTGTATGTGATAAGCTGAGAAAGTCTTTAGACTGGCAGACTGTAGATATATTCACGTTATGAGCAGAAGTTGCTTTCTCTCACATGAGCACACCAAGGATAATATACTCCAAAAGAAACACTGAAACATAAGTGAACTGAAACATTTCTCCTCAAAGCCAGTGCCACATAACATGCCTCTGGCCATTGGCAATGTCTTTTCAGCACATCCATGCAATGTTTTTATTTCCTTTGTATTTGCCATTTTAGGTTTTACCATATTGTAGCAACTATTTGAAAAGACAGAAATTACTGGTTTAATTTAATGAAGTGTACAACTGTTTCTAGATTAATCAAATAAATTGGAATAGCTCAGCATCTGTTTGCACCATAACTGTCCATTAGCAAAACAGGGCATATCTCCTGGTATGACTTCTTTTGTGAGTACTAATTCTTCTCTGACTATTACTAGTAGAAAGTAGGCCCTAAGTAAGTGCTGTTAAGTTTTAATACTTTACATTTATGTTTCAGGTTACTGTTAACAATGTTATCTGAAGCAGAGATTTATTAATCTACCTTCCTATTGCGAAAGTGGCAAAATCACAATTTTGCCCCTTTTTTCATAGCACTCCACCACCAACTGCTCAGATTAGGAGCTATTCCTCTCTAAGCTTTGTGAACTAATTTTAAAACTAATGAGTGTTGGTGCACTAGCAGAGAATGCTTTCTAGAAGTGTTTTCTGCACTTAAGTGACTGTAACTAAAGGGCTTTTTTAATTATCTGAAGCTGTGTTTCATGTGCAGTATTGCCAGTTTGATATTGTAACTTGTGGGCATAGTATAATTAATATCTGCAAGTGAAAAAGGACCTTTTCTAGAGGCAAAAGGGAGGAATTTAATAAACACTCACAACCTGCAAACCCCAAAGTACTATAATTTATTTAGTAAGATCCTGCTCCTCCCACTTTGAACTGTTTTTTGTGGTATCTTTTATGGACTGGTGAGATGTATAAATATTTTTAAAGCCTGCCAAAATTTATGTCCAAAACTGTCTTGGTAGAGTAGAGCAATGTGTCTTTTCAAACTCTACGTTTATTAATATAGCCTAGGCAATTAATTGTGTGTGTATTTAAACAATGTATTATTTAAATTGAAAGGATTCAAAATCTTCCCCCCACCCCAGTCTTGTTTGTCTTCACTGTTCCTGCTATATTCCTTGAAATTTTGTGTTTTGGTGTGTGGTTTTCATTTTGAAAGAAAGCCTGACATCTATCTCAACTAAATTACCTTATGAAAAGAATAACATTAGCAGATACGTGGATGAATTACTCAACACAGCATTTTTGAGAGGAGGTCATGTTGCACAACAAAGTGTATTGTCTTTTTAGATTTCCAAAAAGTATTTCTCAGGCTTATTATTGGCCTCTCACAGGAAGCAGAATCCATTGCTGCTGAGGCCACACTCTCAAATTACTCATCCCAACACCGGAAAATCAAATGATCAGAGTGAAATTTGGCAGTGCAGATAAGTTACTTGAGGTAGCTTTGACAATGGCAAACTGCAAACAGCTCCACAAACCCAGAAGGATTTCCCAATAGGTGATAACTGCACTTAAAAATAGAAAATATTCCTAATTTAAACTGTCACTTAGTGAAACGTGAGATAGAATTCTGTTTAATACACAGAACAGGCAGGCTTGAGCTCATAGCAAGTAGTAAAGCTTAACAGCTTTCCAGAGAAATACATGGAGGCCCATAAAAAGTGGCCTAGATGGGATGAACAAGGATTTATTGTTCCTTGTGGGGAGTGATAACCTTTGGAAGGAAGGGGTGGAGATAGCAAATTACTAGGCAGCATGTTCAAACAAAAGAAGGTAGTTCGTAACAAAACATGTAGCTGAGCTGCACCACGCCAGAAGTGTGGTGGATGCCAAAGGCTTCTGCAGGAAGCACAGAGATAAGCAATGAAAGAAAAATTATTTGAGCTTTATCAAATTCAAAGGCTCAACTGGCTCTGAAATGCACAGATGTATAAAATACTGAAGATTTAGAAAATTCTAGAAATACCACTATATTGTTTCATGTTACACATATAAAAAGCTAGAATTGTTAAAAATTGAATGAATTTTTCTTTCCCCACTCTTACCAGATGCTAATAGTCACTGAAATTAAAAGTGTTAATATTGCTGAGGGTTTGCCAGTACTTGAGTCAAAGAGTTTCATGTTTTGGCATAGCACACTTTAATAATTAATCACTCTTGACACTTTAAATTGCTAATGATATTGGATAGGAACCTTTTCAGTGAACTTTAAATAAAGGAAAACACTGTTCTAAGATATGAGTCAGCTTTTGCAATGCTCCAAGAAACCTACAGCTCAAATCAAAATGTTACTTTAGTCAGACCTATATGTATTCTCTAATGTCAAGCTTGGTGTGCAAGGGATGGGAGCAAATTGTAAACTATTAAGTGCAACAACATGCACTGCTTCTGAAGTATTCAGACTCTGAGTATTTCAGACTCTTCTGGCTGCATCTAAAATCCTGAGCTAGACAAATGAGAACTTATTTTGGCACACAAAAGGGCTTGGCCATAAGCCAGTTGTGATTCTTAAACCATATGGCCATATAAGCTCAGTCACAGAGCTGTGCTAATAGGGTTGTCATTCACATCCAGAGCAGTTCTCCCTGCAGTGGCACCCTGGAAACTCATACAGAGTTATTCATCCTCTGATCACTCTTCTTAATCTGCTCTTGCTGCCCAGTCCTGAGATTCTACTCCATTCTCTGATGTAATCTTTTTTTTTTTTTAATTTGCATGCACATACACTGGCAGTGTTAGATATTAAAAAGCATGCTGTTTAAATGGGCTGACTGTGCATCACCCAGAGGAGGTATAGGCTACCTGTGCTTTACATCATACTATTCTGAAATGCTGGTAATAAGCCATTGTAGTTAATAGTCCACAAATCTTGTTAGCAGGATGTTCTTTTTTGTTTTCTTCCAGATCATTGCTTAAGATTTTAAGTGTTAAACTGGAAAGGAAGCTCTGTAGATGCTTCTCGATAGTCTACTGGAAATTTCTTGTTGACTGATTTCCTTTGCATTCTTTTCAGTTAGTAGAAGGCTATTTATGTGTTCTCTATTAATCCCTTGGAGTAAATGATGCTGCTCGTAAAGAGGAGAGATTAAAGTAAAGGGTTAACAACAGAAGTAAAATGGATCATATATTGAGTACTTGGTCTGGGGGTTTTGATAGAGACTAATAATTCTTCATGTTGGTAGGCTTGTACATCTGGTTATCTCTTTTATCATCAAAATCACTCCCTTTGAACTTATGTTTTATGAGTTTCAAGTTCATTTTCTTGAGTATATATATACTTGTACCTCGAGTATATATATACTAGGTTTTTTAAAATTATCTGCAAAATATATCTGTATTTACCTGACGTCTATGAGTTTTATCCAAGTATTCTTTGTGGTGTCCTCTTTCTGCCTAGGGCAACTATGAAACTCTACCATGGTGACTGCAACTTTGCTGGCACTCCATAACACGGTGCCCACTGTTAGTCAAATTTATAGCAGTGCTGTAGGTGTATAAGAAAACAGTCCTCTTGTCCAAATACTCTGTGTCATGAGTGTGTACTGTAATTGCCTAGCAATAATCTTTGCTTCTTGTAGACCATGACTGCTATGTAATTCCTTGGGAATGTTGTGTAGGAACAAACAACAGTGATAACTGTATTTAATAATTTATGTGCTGTGCTTTGAGAAGCATAGCTTATATAGGCTTGGGAAATATTTGGTCTTATCCCATAATAAGAAATGTTCATTTAATTTCTTTGCACTCCTTCCCCCACCCCCACCACTGGTTTGTCTGACTGGTTATTAATGAGCTGTTCAGCATCACAATTTCCATATTACTCTCCAGTTTAAGTTGGCCTGTTGGCTGACTTGGCATAAACTGCAGTAGTTCACAAATCATAATTCTGGCCTCTAAACTGACTCTTTCTCTGTTCTTTTGTCTTTTATTAAGAACTCAGAAGCACAGCTGTTCATGACAATTTGACTAATTGTCACATTAATTGTTTTATTCCGTTTTCCAGAACCTTCAGAATAATAGCAGAAGTTATTTCAAATAAAGTAAGAGCTACTTGAGATTCTAGCTTTTTTTCCTGCCTGTGCTCTAAGCAGGCCACATAGGCCAGATTCAGGAAAAAAAAATCATAATAAGTAGGTGACTCCAAGGGCGATTTTCCAATAAGTTTTCTCCTTATTTTCTCCTCATTTTCTTCTGACTTAGTAGTGGGTTGCAGCTCAAGTACTAATCCTTAAAATTGAAAGCTCAACTGTAGTTGGTGGTGTTAGTTGTATTACAAGAGGATTATCACAAAGAATGTCTTTGCATGGTGAGCCTATCACAATCCACTGAAGCAAATCAGGTTATAGATGATTTTTCTGTAAGTAGAGCTGAGTTGTAAAGGTTCACTAGGAACTGCTTTTGTTGTATGGAGTTACCAGACATCTCCAGAGCTTTTGCAGTAGTGTTCTTTAGCAGACGTCCTCCAGCAGTTTTCCATTCTCACTTTCTTATAAGCTCAGGAAAAATATAAGATGCTTAGCCAAGTTTAAAGGAATACTTTTCCTTTAATATTAGAGAAGGGCAGCCAAGTTCCAAATAAGCTCTTGGAGGATATGATGTTGTTCTTACCAAAGTATGCTGTAGTTTTATTAGTGGAATGTCTGGGGGAAAATGTAGATATTACTTCCTTCAGAATAGGAAAGTGACATTCCAAAAATGGGTGGTATAAGCAGCTGCTAAAATAGAGAAAGTATCTGATTCTGATAAGTGTACCAAATAACTGTTGTAATAACCTCAAGTATTTTTTGTGTTTAAAGTGGTGGAAATGGAAAATTATTTTCTACCTGGAAGCTTAATTTAAGAAAGTGATGTCAATCCTGCTATATAGAGCTCTCCAATCACCTCTGTTTCATGTGGAAGCAGAAACCCATGATGGCAGTGAACACAAGAATTGACTGACACAATTGCTTTCTGTCTTAAATATGAAAAATTGAATTCTGATATTTGATAAGTTTACAAAATTAAGTTTACTTTTTCATCAGGTGTTTCAGATGCAAGATGATAATCAAGTTCCCTAATTAGTTGTAGCTACTGTCTTGATATTCCCCTGGTACAACCAATTCCAGAATGACTAGTCAGCTATTCACCTGACTCATTAGCCCTGCTGAGGGAGACAGGGATTGGACCTAATGACTTTCTCTGTTGATTGCAACCTAAATTATTTTGTAATTCTAATTGTTTACTTCTGTATAAGAGTCTTCTCTAAAATGTAACTGTGGTTTTCCATTCATTATGAAAACTGCAGGAGCCACGCTAGGAAATACAAATTTTAGTAGAGTGGTCAAAATTGAATTTTTGACATTATCCCATAAATAGGAATTGAAACTCCTCATTGACAAAAATGGTGTTTTGAAAAGGTCAAGGTAAATTTGAAGTAAGCATGGGAAAGTATTTTGAGTGACTGTATTTTCTTGAACCTCACCGTCCTCATTAACCTTTCAGTGCAGGATGATGAACATTTAATCCGTTCCAAAGCCGACATACTGATGATATTTCATCTTGCAGTGGTAGGTCAAGGCTAGCTCTTACCTGTCTCTGTAACAGAGGTAGAAGGGTGCCACTTTTGCAGACCACCAGTGCCTTGCTCTGCAAACCAGTGCCTTGCAGCCCCTCCTGACATGACCATGTGTGCAATCCATGTGTGCAAGTTTGTCTTTGCCCCGCCCAGTGCTATCTTGTGCAGGTTACACGGTGGTGCACAATATCAGAAAAATTGTTTTCCACAGACTGTACTTCTTAAAGGGCTTTCCTAACTGAAATGGGATCAGTACTCACCAGCTTCATAAAGCTTTATGTATATTATTGAGTATAAAAACAAGAAAACAACTGATAGTTTTCATTCCAAACTGGAAGAAAGAAGAATTTCTCAGTTACTGAGATTTACTGGGGTTTATATCATTTTACAGTGAAGTGTTCTATCAGTGGTTTAAAATGCAAAATTATGGCAGAAAATACAGTGCATTAGAACAGCTCTTCAAAAGTTCATTAGTGGAAGAAATACTTAAATATTATGATGTTGTGTTGTGGCATGGGAATCAAAGTGAGGGCTGTGAATTACTAGTTACCACTTGAATGCTTATGCATCCAGTTTTTAATTGGATTAATTGAAATTGGATTTTGAAATTAGAATTAATTTAAATTAATTAGATCTAACTGAAAAGTCCTCTGTTGGAAAGTAAATCACTGGCTCTTCATGTATTTCAGGTAACATACAAGGAGCAACAATCGTGGATGCCCTTGATACACTGTACATCATGGAAATGAAAGAGGAGTTCAAGGAAGCCAAGGAGTGGGTTGAAAAAAACTTGGATTTCAATGTGGTAAGGAGCATTGCTGATTAACATTTAATGCTCTGTTTAGTCTCCAGGGGTTGAACTGAGGACTGGGTTCTAGTACTACAAGCATGATGCAAGGCTAAAGAATTTAGATCATTGATAAAACAAGGCAGGAAGCTGGAAGGAGGAAATTTACTGCTCTGCTTATATGCTTTTTCAGTAAGAGAGATTTAGGTAGATGGAAGGCAGTGAGCTGGACTTAAGGAAGGAAAAAGGAAATAGAGTATTGGCCACTGTAAGGTAAAAAACAGGCTTTTCAGCTTTTCTGGATAGAAGAATTGGGACCCTTCAAGCATTAATTTTTTCATTATGTAAACCTTTTACATTTTCCCTTTATGAAATCTTTTACAGATTTTACTTGTGTTTAGAGAAAAGAACATGCCATACATACCACTTAGGTTCCTTTGTCTACTCCTAGTAGAGTTACTTTAGGAGTACTTTACTACTAGTAAAGTTGAGTATCATGAGTTAGGCTGAACTATTGGCACAACTGAACTGCTTTGGTCTTATGAGGCATCAGGTCTTCACAGCTGATGTATAAATCACCCTATTAAGTGGCAAATATGCAGCTGAGGGCAATGTTCATTATTGAAGCTTTTATTCTAGAAAGGCCTTGAACAAGCAGGAACCTCTTCAATTAAGTTGAGAAGTCTTGGGTTTGGTATTTTTTCTTTTTTTTTCTTTTTTTTTGCTTTGTTTTTTTGTTGGGGGAGGGACAGAGGATTTATTGTTGGGTACAGAGAGCACCTCTGATTAGTGTAACAAAGTAAGCACAGTACACTGAGCACATAAAAGCCCTTGTAGTTGACATACTTAATGTTAGAAACACTTTCTGAAAAAAAGTACTCTTTCTAATAAGCTATGCAAAATTCAGGTTTAATCAGGTTCTCTTCTATGCTTGAGAATTAATTATCATTTTAAGAAGGAGTTAATAAGAGTGGATATTACACAGTTTATATAAGCAGTAATTTAGCATGCATTTATATTTACATTTATAATGTAAATAGAGGATATTAAACAGTGCTCCTGCATAGTGTCAGAAGTCTGAATGACATACTAACTTTATTTTGTGCATAAGGATTTTTTATCCTAAAGGTGATTTTTGTAATACTAAATCCCTGTCTTATTAGCTTGGTGTTATCAAGATGTTTAAAAAATAGGATAAGACAACAGAAAACAACAAACTCCGCTTAAAAGGTTGAGCTGAGCTCTACTTGGAGGAACATTGTAAAGCGTTGTAGAGTGACTTACATTGTTAACATCAAAATCTTTGGTTTTACATAAATCTTGCTATATTTGGTACTGGAAACTTATAGATGGTATTGCCTAAATTTCATCTTTTTAATGCACCTATTTTTTTTCTCAGTAATGCTTATAAGCTAAGAAAATGTCAGAAATTTTGTATTGCATTAGTTGGTCAATGCAGGAGTCAAGCAGATTTAGCAAAGCAACTTCACAAATAACGTTGACGTGTGTCACTAACAGTATATTGTTACTGATATTCCTGTAAATAGCAGCCGGGGCTTCAACACCTCACAAAATTATTTTCATAATACTTCCTAATCATATGTAATTGAATTATACATTGGCATCAACAGCGAGTAGATAAATTTTCCCGAACTGGAACAAGGAAATTAAAATAAATAACTGCAGTGTCAAATTTAATAATGGATGTCCATTTGTTTAATGGCTGGATTGTTAGATGCTACTCCACTTGCACTTTTGTTTAGTTTCCCACTTTAAGTATAGGCTTTAGATTCAAATGTGGTTTTGTATTTATATCTTACAGTTCAAAGAACAGCAGTTCTCTTTTGTGCTTAAACACTTATCACCTATCAGGCCTTACATGACATAATCTGCAAAAATGTTATGTACACTGTTACTTGCTGTTTTAGAAACCTTTGTCCCATGAAAGTGATTTATTTGGAATAATTAACACACTGACGTATCCTTAAGAGTTATTTCTTCTGAGCAGTATAAACTTGTGTTTGAAGTTTCTGATAGTTTCCTGGGCAGAGACTGCTTAATCAGCAGTCTCTGCCCAGGATAAGTTGGCCTTTATTTGCATAAATAGGATAAGTTTTTATCTTCATTTATTCTTAGAACCATGTCTTTAAAATCTTTAATTTTCTTTTGGATGTTCTTTAAAAAAAATTGCTGTGACTGTATTCTGTAGCAGAAATTTTTCTCCTTATGATCTGTGTAATGCAGCTGAATATAGGAGAATTTTGCAAATTCTAGAAGATACTCATCAAACTATTTGGCCAGCACTCACATCATTCTCAACACCTGATCATAAAAGTTTCCTAATGTCACTTTGTGAAGTAGACACTAGTTTATCTACATGAAAGGATTTATGGAATAAAGATGACTTAATGGGAAATGGCAACATCTCTTTATGCGTTAGATTTCAATCTCGCAGTTCAATGAATTAGCTGTCAGGGTTGCTCTTCTTTACCTTTCCAAAGATAGGTTTTGATTTTGAAGGAAAATTCTAGTTAAGTCGGCAGCACCTTTCTTGGCAAACTTGTGCATTTTAGTAAGCTTGTCTGGGTATGTTTAGAAGCTTTCCCTTTTGGAGTGTAACACAGGCTATTTTCATTACAGCTGTAGCTGGTAGCCCTGTGATGTTATAACTGAGATATCCACGTTGCAATGCTTGGAGCTTTTTTATGTCCAAACTGCTGGTTTTGTTTTTGTTTTTTTTCATGTGAAACCTTGCTGAAGTTTCACCTAAACTGAGCCATCCCTTCAGGAATTAAGTTGCATTTTCTGATTCTGTCAATATTATAGGAGATGTAGACATACTTGTACCTTTGGAAAGAGTTGGCATTTGCAGTGGCTAAATCCATGGTCTTAGCTTTGAGTAGCAGCATGGATATGTGCTCTGTTCTCTGTTAAATCACTTCATCTCTCTGGGGGATTCATCTTTGCTCTTCTAATTAATATAGCCAAGGCTTTGTTCTGACCTCCCCACACAGGCTGCTGCCTACACAGTGCACAGCCCAAGGCTGCAGCATCTTGGCTGGGCTGTGGATCAGCAGGTTACCAGGGAGGAAAAGGGAACCAGACCTTCATGGGATCTTTAGGGAGCTTGGCTTTTTCCTAGCTACAACTACGCACTGCTGCCTGCTCCTCTGCTCTTATTTCTTCACATTTGTTTCAGAAGCTGCACACACACAGAGCTTTCTGAAAGAGATCCTGTACCACCCCTCACCACTTCTGCTTCACACTGGGGAGGAGAAAGCCATCAGTCTCTGCGGTCCAAGAACCATGTAACATTGAATACATACATGCTTGGGAAAAGAGAGAGAGGAAAAGGGATCTTAATGATGCAATTGAAGGGGTCAGGTGTCAGGAGTAGTGTTACAGCAGCTGAGCCACATGGCACAGCAGTGAAGGTTTGGGGGTTGTTAAGGATTGGAACTGATGGTGCTCTGCATCTACACCCAAACACAGTCCAGCATCTTTAGGATGAGTGACAGGGTGATCCATCCCCCTCTTCTTCAGTCCTGCTAAACTCCTTCTGTGCAAAAGGGCAATCTTGCCTGTACTGCCTGCTGGGAGCAGTCCTCGGTCTACACAGCATCCTAAAGCACATCTGGACATTGACTGGAACAGGGGCCCACACCAGACCAGAAGGTGCTACCAATCAAATTGTAAGTGGGACAGTGTGGGATTGCATTTTATATACACCTCAACAGGACAGGGCTTGAATTCATCCCCTGACCAAGTGACCAGCTGTCTGATGGAAGTGTAGCCAGACAGGATCAGAATGGGAACAAGGTATGGAGCAGAAGGCCATGCCCTTGTGCAGATAAGAGGGAAATTGGGAAAGTGTGAAGGGCATTTCATTATTTGCTCTCAAAGACAGGTACTAATGAATTCAAGAACATCATAAAGAGAAGGGAATGGGTAAGAAGGTGAGGGTACCTGTGCTCTTAAGCATTCTTTTAAGCTACTAATGCTCTTAAGCAAAGCTGTTTAGAGGTCAGTCAGTCACTGTATCTGATTTTATATGCCACTTTTGAAGCTTGAAGGCTAACTTACCACTTCTGATTTTCATCTTTGTGCTTAGCTCAGCAAATCTGAGTATCTTTTATGGAGGTTTTGTCAGCAGCTTCAGGCAACCTAGAAGTTTTGTGAGTGATATGTCTATTATTTGGGAACTGGAAAAGAATTGATAAAAGTAGAGAAACTTGAAGTTATGGGTTTTTTCTCTACTGTCATAGATACACTAGCATTCCCCCTTTCCAATGTCCCAGAATAGCAAATATTTGCATCTGTAATAAATAGAGCTTCCAGCATTTATCATTGATTCAGCTGTACCTGTGGTGTGGCAGTCAGCCACAGGACAGACTTCCAGACTTCAGTTTGCTTATTTCAAACTTCAGCATTTACAAATCTAAATCCTACTATTTTCAAACTGTAGGTACTATGATTCACTTGTATTTAACAGTCTAAAACCTAATGTTCTGACTTGGAACATTATAGTTTTTTGGCTCTTTATTCTTTGTATTTTTCCTATTCAAGTGAGAAAAGCAGAAAGTTTCCTAATACAACAATTTGGAACAGCTCTCCCATTAAAAAAAAAAAGAAAGAAAAAGTTGTGTGGGAGGTGTGATTAAATGTATAATGGGTCAGAGAGAAATCTTAAGAAATCCAGCAGTTGAAAATGGTTCTTTAGTTAGTGGGACTATTTGATTACTAGTTTGCCACATTATTTATTAGTACATTCAAAATGCCAGACTTCAAAGTGACTTGATTTTGTTCTGATTATGTGTAAGGACCTAATTTGATGGGTTAAAAGGAGATCCTGCAAATTCATTACTAGACGCAGTTCTTTTGCTGATAGAGTTCATGAATGCCTCCAGTAGCACTTTATTTTTCTGCCTGTTGAAGATCTTGCAGTTTGCCATGCAGGGACTTCAGCAAGGTTAAATAACATGTTATGCAACAACCAGACTTTGACACTTGGTGATAAAAAGGTTGCTAAGATTGTTTTCTATGTCTTCAGGAACTGAATATTTTTGCAAGCTGCCAGCAACTTTCATGTGTGGACTATGAATAAAACTTTTTTCCCCCACAATTGCAAGTAATTAAAATCTTGTTTAATTACACTAGTTGAAAGTGAGCTGTTGTAGGACTATCCATGACTCTATCATACTTCCTGGGCTGCTTGAAAATGCTAGGATTTGTTGCTGTTCCCAACCTTTGTGCTTCAACAGAGGAATGTTATTATTTAATAGTAATAATAATTACAAGTTCATCTCATTTCACAGGAAATGTGGGCCCTTTGTGTCCACTTTTTAGTCTACAATTATATACATTATTCAGCACTGTTCAGTGTAGGGTCCCTGGTGTTCTCTTGCACAGCTTGTTGAACTGCAGGGTATGGGCTGCTTGCCACAGCGTGTGTGCGTGGGGGGAGTCGCTGCATTCCTTGTACACAGGAGCAGTAGATGGAAATGCAGGTGAGATAACTGAAGTTATACACTCTGGATGATACAAGAACAGGAGAACCAAAGGAATGAAAGTTTTGGAAGGAATCTTTGCAATAGAGAAGACTGAAACAAATTGGATGTTAGGATTTGTGGTATTATTTTTTGTTATCTTTATAAAAACTAAGAGAGTGAGCTCTTATCAAATATAAATTAAGGTAACTTGATTATTGGGAGTGCATCACCCATGTAAAGATGAATGATGACCTTATTATTGGGAGTGCATTCATCTGTGTAAAGAGCACACAGTATTTTTTCCATTGAAATTTAAATGGCAGAACATGTAACCAGTGCTACCAGTGAGTGCCAGGTAGAACCTAATACTGGATAAATAAAAGAGTGTTGTGTTTCAAGTGTTGTGTTTATAAGGGAGGGTGACTTCCCATGAGAAAATACAGATGGAAATTGTTTTGGCCTTGGTCTGTGAATTGTGGAGAGGAAGATTATCAGGAATGAGATGCATTATTAAGGAAATGATCCAGAAGGATACTGGTACTGATTTTTGGAAATCTGGAAGAGTTCAATAGGCAAAGGCCTTCAGGAGAGCCTAGTTGTCTGAGCAATGTTTTCAGATAACAGCTGTTTGAAGCCACAGTTGTTTACCAGTCCTAGTCTTAATCCTCTGGTTTATGCAAAGGTGAGGGAAGTTGAGTGGTGAGATTCATCTGCGATCAAACTGGCCCTGTCGTAGATTTGCAAATAAAATAGAAATGCAGAGGAGCACAGGCTAACTAATAGATGTCTTGGCACTTTATTTTGCCTGCCCCTCCCCATTGGTTGTATTTGTTGCTTTTTGAAGATGGGCCTTGCTAAGGCATTGTCACTCCCTTTCTTTAAAAGGAATTAGTATAATAGATTTTCTATTTATATCTGTAATTTTCTCCAGCATCTTGAGTGTTTCTGAGCTACGGGTTTTCTTCTACTTAAAAACCAATTTTAACATTGCTTTGGTGTTATGTGTCTAGCCAACAATATAAAGGATGTTGTATGTCTTTGTCAAAATAATTTCGTCTTTAGAAACTAACCAAGGAAACCAGATGAAATTCCTGAAACTTGTCACAGCTTTGCTCTTGCACCACATATTGGATTCATACATTGCTTTCTGTTTTCTATTTTTCCTGAAGTACAGTGATCAGAAGTCAAAATTTCTCTGGATCTTCTTTGGTACTTGGACTATTCCATTTATGGTTCAAATAGTGAATGATACATTACTGAATAAATATAAGATGAAAGACCCAATTACTCACAATTAACAATTAACATAAAAGCCCTGTAATTAAAACAAAAACATGTTCTTCCCAATACACGTAACTCTTTTCCAAGTATCTACAGACTTCCATAATCATTTCTAAAAGGGAGGGCTGCAAATATCAGATGAAACTGATGTTTAGATGTTAGCATAGATGTGTAATAAAGGTGTTTCAGATATTCTCATATGCAGCACAGTCTATTTGAGGAACTAATGTAAAGACCATAAAATTGGAAATTATATTTTTGAACAACTAGCAGTTGTTCAGAGCTGTGTTTTACACTTGGTACCTTTAAAAGGGAACGTTGTAGACATCTTGAAATATACATGTCCAGTCACTTCACCTTACAGAATTTCCATTAGAAATAATGGCATTAATTCAGCCACTTCTCAGATTTGCTATGCAGTGATACAATAATTGTTAGAAGGAGAAGGCTAAATTTAAACTAAAAAATAATTCTCACCTCTACAGATGGTGAAGTAGAAATTTTGTGAAGTTCAAATGAACGTTTTTCTGAATATTTTGGTACTGTTAAATGGATCATAAACTATTCAGTTTGATCTGAGCGCAAAATAAAAAATAATATTGCTTACTTAGAATTTGACTGCTGAGTAGAAATCTACAGACTTATTTGTACAAACTCTATGTGCATTATTAAATAAATGAAAACAAGGTAATGATTAGGGTGTGGCAGCTTCAGTGTATCATATCATACAAAAATCTTAAAAATCAAACCAGGAAGAAGGGTAAAGTTGGTGTAGCAGAAATCTACTTTTAGGACAAGTTCATTTTTCTTAACAGACTACTTCTTCACATAAACTTTCCATGTGGAGATGTTTTCTTCACATCAAATTATAAAACTTTAATTGTTTTGCCAATTACTATTATTTGTGTGCTGAGAATAATACTAACCTGGTACAGTGAGTTTAAGAGTAACTATGGATCAGGCATACAGCTTTCAAATCTACCATTAATGAGATTACTGTTTCAGTGTTTGTCTGCTTCAGTGGCTTGCATAAAGATTTTGGTAAGAGGCAAGTATTTCAAATGAAGGTTCAGAGGTTCAAGTGATCTAATGGGAATCTGATAACATTAGAACAATGATTGCATTCAAGAAATGTCCTGAAAGATCACCCCTTCAACATATGTCTAGTATTAACAGTGCAAGTAATCTTTGTGGCTCAACAGTAAACCTTTATTCACATTACTTCCAAGCAGTCTTGTCTGTAGCTGATTTCCAGAAGCAGATGTCAGTGCACACATACTGAGCCTTCTTTAAAGGGCCTTTGCACTCCTTGAAAGATAGCAATGGTTTTGTGAGTTAAGTGGTCATATTTAAATCCAGAAAGGCAAAATGTAAAGTTCTGGAGACAAAATATTCAGGTCATACACCACTCAATTTACTTCAAGCAATTCAAAATCAAAAAGTAATTTAATTCAGTTCTCCAAGGAAACATAAGTGTCTGGGATATCTGATTAACTCATTTCCTCATCTGACACCTACCTCATTACAGCTTCAACCTTCCCACATCAAAGAAAGGTACTTGACATGTGCTAAGGCTCAGGATTGAAATGGAAAGAACCTGAACTTCTGAAGAAGGTTCATATATTCATATTCTGATACTATTCGTAGGAGTTTCAGCTAGTCAATCTCTAGGGAAGACAAGCTGCCCCTTTCACTCATTTAATCATACTTTCTTCAATCAGATCAGGTCAGATCAGCCTTTCTTTAGTCAAATCAGTTCTCTACTAGCTGTCTTATATGTTGGATTTGAAGGTATTTCAAATTTCTGTATTTAGTGTACATGTACTGTAGTTCCTACACAAGTAGCCTGCTTAGCAGGTGAACAAATGCATCATCTAGTTAGTTCAGATTTCTAAGGATTTAAATGTTTTTACATCCCCCCTCCTCAGGTTTAACATGGATCATGGCATAATAAAAATTCATGCACAAGAATGTTAAAATTGAGGTGAATACTTGTTTCCATTTGCCTTATTGTTGCATTCAGTGATGGAATGACTGGACACTTGGAAAGAGAATTAAGAGGTTTTGAAAAAAAATACATTTTAGAAACAGAAATTAAGCTGCAGAAATTAAATTTTGTTGTCTCTTAGAAATAATGAGAGAGGACCAGTGGGGGAGAGCAGTGACAAAGGAGAAACTGCAGATTTCTAGAATACTGAAAATAAACCTGAAAGAGTGTTATGTTCTGAACACTGCAAGACAGCAATATAATTTTGCAGTCCTAACCTATGATGTTAGTCTGAGTTTTCAAGAGGCAGATGTGTGTGATGGTTTTACTTTTTCTGTCCCTTTGAAGTGTGCTCATGTGTATTAAAAAAATATGCAGGCACACACACATATACACAGTATATATTAATTATATTTTAATCAAAGTAATTCTGAATGAAATTGTATCTTGTTTTTAGAGGGGAAAGTGCAGAATAGATTTTAGAGGAGAAAAGCTGAATTCCTGAATGTAAACCAACTAGCTTTGTAGCAAGTCTGAGAGTGTGTATTGAAACTTATACTGTTACAATTTACAAAAGCTCACCAACTCTGCAGTGTGTCTAGATACCTCTTCTTAATCAGAGCACCTTGGAAACTGGAAAGCATTAAGTAATATTTAGGTAGCCTAGTGCTGGTTTGTTTGTTTGTTCTGTAAAGGCAGTTAACTACAATTCAAAATCCATAGAAAACAGGGAGCAACTTCTTCCCTCCTACGTAAACTGACATCTGAATGTTTAAACTGGAAAAGCACAAAACCTAGCTGAATGAAAAAAGCCTGCAAGCCTTTCAGAAGAAAATCCATCAGCTCCACCATGCTTTGATTTATATTAAATATAGCTATAGTGTACATCAGCAAATAGAAAAGGGAAAAGTGACTCAGTAGAAGCAAGAGCAACCCAGAACCCGTGAAAGTCAAATGCCTTTTTATGTGACCAAAATTTTGGGATACTGTTGAGCACATTATTTCTGCAGAAATACAGAAGTATAAAAAGTAATATCCCATAAAAAAGCAAAAATGAAGGAACTTCACTAGATCAACTTTTTAACTGAATGCCTAAAGTGATTTTAAAACACTTTGTGAATGTTGTGTTGGGGTAAAATTGGAATTGCTTTCATAAAGAACAAAAGCATGTGAGACTCAGATTCATCATTTATGCTTGAATTTCAAAAGGCAGGGAAGAATGTGCATTGAGTTTTGAGATCATTACCAGCTGGACCTAATCCTTATCATTGGTAAAAGATTTATCCACAGCAGCTTGGGAAGTGCTGTCACTGTAATAGGGAAAGATCATCTCCTTCCTTGTGAATACACATAATGACTACATTTTTTTCATGAGCATGTAATTAACTCATTCTAGTGTTACCTTCTTTTTTGCAGTAAGCTGCATTTAGACTGAAGTAGGAAAACATTTGATAGGACATTTTGATCAATGCTAATCTGCCTGAGGTGGTGTAAGGGGACGTAGTGTGGGACATGTGATCCAAGAGCACTTTTTGGGCAAATGCTGAACCATCTGTAAGGAATGATAACTACTTAGATACGTGGATTTAGAGGAAGCCTTATAGTCCAAGAGAATAGATGAAAAGTTGAGCAGGATGAGGATAACTGAGAGGATATTTTGTCAAAGTGAGGAAGAGAAAGAAATGCTTTAAATGTTCTTGTTAGCCTTCCCTACATCTTCTGTTTTGCTATTTACAGGTGTTGGGCTTTAAAACCTGTATATATATATATATATGTATGTACACCTACAGATATATATAAAAACAAACCAAACAATCCTCTAGAAAAATAAATTTTTGTTTATTTCAACAGAATGCTGAAATTTCCGTATTTGAAGTGAACATTCGTTTCGTCGGTGGACTCCTTTCAGCTTACTATCTTTCAGGAGAAGAAGTAAGATGGTTTATCTGACATATCATTATCTAGATAACTCATTAAATTTCAGTTTAATAATTTTATTTATCCAAATTAAATAATTCTATTTATTCATTGTTTAAAACTTTGAAAATGGCTTGTACAGTGGAGACCAGTCCAGTGGGTCTTCTTGCTTCTATTACTGCTGCTTCGTGTAAGTCCCAAAGCTATTACTTCATTTAAGTGTTGAATGATATTTGCGTTTTTTTCCCAACTGGGAATCACACCCAGTACATCTTTCTGGGTTTCGTGCTAGAGTGTGTAATTATGGAGTTCCTGCTCCATGGTAGTGGTAGATTTGATGCATCAGCTTCCTGCTTCTCAAATGGGTTTCAAGTGTACCCTTGAACTTGTTTAAACTCTTACTTTCTGTTTGCCTACCCGAGCCTCAGGCTTCAGCTCACATGGAAAAGATATGTTCAGAACGGAAAGGCAACTGTACACTTATACATGTGAATGTCTTTAAAGCATTAATAACCCATTAATGTCTATTATCTGTTATGATTACTGGAGAGAATGAAGATGCAGTTTCATCTTAGAGCTTTGTCTAAATGCAATTGCATGTGTAATATTTTTGGAGAAGGCCAAAAGAGTCACAGGTACCATTTTAAGTGACACGTATTGTGGTATTTTCAAGTCTTAGTTTGGCAGTTGAAAAGCCTTTATTGTTACTAGTTTAAATTCTTGTTTCTGTCTCTGGATTATAGTACTATTTTGTTGCAGGATTACACAAGTTAATATTTTTTAACCATAAATTGAATTTATCGTTCCTTAAATCCAAAGCAATTACTGATGGAAACTCCACAAACCCAAGGAAGTTAATTTTTTTAATAAGTAAATTTCCCAAAGACTGGGTAGAGCTCTGTTTTGAACCTGTCACTTTAAATTACTTAAATTCTATGGCTGTGCAGAATTTTTTTGTTAAAATTTATCATTATGTTAAAGCTGTTTTAGCAGGTACTGTTAGGTCGTGTATCTGACAAAGCAGTTATAAGGAGACTGTTCCTCTAACACTTTTATGTCTTAACTGGACTTACCTGCTTATTTCACATGAACCTGTGCTGAGTGTATATGGTGTGGAAAAAACATTTGTGTCTTAAAATATACAGGTTTTATTATTTGAATTGTGTTGTAATTTTGGTGGGAGGGGAAAATGCACTCAGACACTTAAGAGTAATGAAAAAAACTGAGAGATGCTTGGGAACTGGCTTCTGGATATTTGCTAAATATTCTTTTACTTATGTTTCTTCTCTTTTCACTATCTGGGCTACAGGTGTGGACTTTTCTAGCATAACATATTGATACACTTTAATTAACCAGTTGTGGCAGAAGCAGAGAATATTTCTTGGCAGACGAGCTGATAGATGAATGCTCATGGGCCTTTGCATCATGTGGCAGTTTGTCTGCCAAGAAATTCCTTAACCATTTGTCATCAGTGCTGGTGATTTCATATGTATGTTGATGATTTATATCCTGTGTCTGTTAATGTGCAATCTCACTTTCAATCAGTGTGTACAGTTTCTCCTAAATAATACCTAGTCACTGCTTCATGATTCTCAACCATTCCTTCATCCTCAGAGAGGCACTTTTACCACCTCCTCTTCAGCTGGACTGAAAGCAGCCCTCATGTTCCAGTAAAACTCTTGCACAAATAAAATAAGGAGACATCTGAAGCAAAAGAAAGTATTTCACACAATGGATAGTTAAGTGGAACTCTTTGCAGTGGAATATTGGTGATAATGGATGCTAGTGCCCATTATAAAATTGATGGACTCAATAATGAAAGTAAAATGGCCTCTTACATACAGAGAAGAGGTGGTTTATTAAGGAGGGTGCCAAGATCTTACAGGCCAGGAAGGGCATCATTCATGCTTGCCATTGGTTCTCACACTCTGTTAGACATCTGCTGTGCAAGGCAGAATGATGTCCTCAAACAGTTGTTCTCGTGGCTTAGAGAGTGCAATTCAGCATGCTCTGCCTTCCTCAGATTTGGGGAAACTTCACAATTTCTCTCCTAAGTCCCAAGATGCTGTGGCAGTAGCCAACCTCTGCCAAGGGAAAGAATGGGATGCAGCAGGGTGAGGTTTTGTATTATGTGGGTCTCTTCTTCCCTGCTGCTGCTGAGAGGTGTGGAAAGACCTGAGGGGCCCAGAGGCTGGCTGCCACCATGGAAAATATATCTTTAGTAATCTGTTAGTCCATTACACTACTGGGTGTTCCTAAAAAAGTTGCACAATCTATATGCACACTGCTTGAAGGATTAAACTTCTTCAGTTAAAAGCTCAATTAATTCTTTATCAGATTAACTATTAAAAAAAAATCTTACATTTGCTCTGCTCACTTACCAATATTCTAATTGAAGAAAGCTGTGTTTCAGTGAAGGAGTGATGGAAATAATTATTGTTTGTGCTTTTGAATTACATTTCCATGGGTAATGATCCAAAGCTGCAACACATTGTATGTTCCATGATCATTTGTAAGTCTAACTAATCACGATTGAAGAATATGCTATCATACCGAGTAGTTCCTAAAACATCCTGCTCACATAATAGTTCATTTAGATAAAGTCACCAATGTGAATCATTCTAAAAATGAACAATTTGAAGACTTTACCCCTTGATAACTATATGTGCTGATCACTTGCAAATAGAGCCATGAGACACTTTCTGTTAAACTTCCTGCAATTTCTACCTTACTAGAATTAATATGAAATACCTAAAAGTGCTAGAAATGTTATATGCTTTTTTTTTCCTCTGTGGTAACTCTATAAACCCAAGCCAGAAAGAGTTTCAGCAGTCAAATATCAACTTCATTTTAAAATAGCTACAAATATCAGAAAACTTGATTTTAAGATGAGTAACTGTTTAAATGCTGCTTTTTTGGGTTTTTTTGTTAGTTGATTTTTTGTTTCTTTTGGGTTTTTAAGTCCCTAATAATAATATTTCATGTGAATGCTTTCCTTGGTATTTTTTTCCATAAGTCACTGGCTGTAAATGATTATTTGAAATAAGGCTGTCTCTTTAAAAGCACTGCTAGTATTGAATTTTTTTTTTTTGTTTGTATGAAAGTATCTTTAGGAAACTGTAATATGATAGATTTATCCCATAGGACTGGGACAGTCTTTTTTTTCTTCAAACTTTCTTGATCATTTTGTGTAAATTAAACCTTTATTAAGTAGTAGACATGTCTTAGAATCTTAGAAGAGTCCTCATTTAAGTAGTTTTTTTTGGTTTTGAAATGAAAAATAAAATGTAAGGGAGAAATTTGTTTTACAACTGCCTTGCTGTACTTACTAGTTTGATGTTACATTCTGGTATACCAAGGGTCAGGATTACTGCATGAAGCAAGGTCCTCTGTTCTACAGTCCCAGATATTTACACTTCCAAATGTAGTCATATAAGGAGATAATTGGTTAACTTTTGGAGGAGAACAACACTGAACCCTCAAATAGCAACTCAGATCTTTCTTAGAATTCCTGGAGATTACAAGCATTGCTTCTGAGCACTGTAATTTTCACTCCTGGGAATAGCTGTGATACTGGTGCTGAAAGTCAAGGTAAATGTATGGCCCTGCTCTTAGTCCAGTCAGGTTTGTACGTTCTCTAGGTCTTCTGATTTGCTCATAACTGGCTCTTAAAGGCACTGTTAAAGCTAAGTAATAGGGGCACTATTTTACTTGAAGGTTGGTTCCACAATCAGGGAATACATTACATAGGCACAATACATCTGCGTAGGCAGAAATAGAGAGAGCTTTTAATTTGCTGTTTGTATGAGCAGAAAAGAAGTAAATCCAAAATGCTCTGAAGTGAATAAAGAGCTCATGAGTTTCAGATTCAACTGGTAATTTCCATTTCTTTGAAGCTTTTATGTTTTCTGAATGGGATAACTTTTTTTTCCCCCAGAGTTAAAATATTTTGGATGCAGCAGCTGTTCTTCCTGCAGAATATGCTCATATTGCCATTCTTCTCCATGGCATGAAGCAGAAATGTAACAGATTTTTACTTTTTTTAGTATGGTAGGATAACCTGTTTGAAGGAATACTGATTTATTCTGATCAGGGTGAAGGAATAACAAAACCAAACCAAAACATACAAACAAAATTAACTCCAAAATGGAAAAAAACCCCCAAAACCACAAAAAAAACCCTGAACGCCCCTAGCTGTTCTTCACAGTGATAAGTGTTGGACTTAGAGTTTCATCTGTTAGTTTTTACTGGCTGTTAATTAGAGGTTAAAAAAAATAAAGTGGGAAAAAAGTTATGACATACTTAATTGGTTTATATCTGCATTTAGAGTTGGAGTTACAGTGCCTCTGTTCAACCTTACTTGATGATCTTGCCTTCCTGTCTGACTTCAGGCAGACCTAATCATTGCTCACTGTAAACCACCATCCCTTGGTGATTGTAAAGTTATCTTACTAATGAGGAGCAGGCTTGAAATAATGCTGAGATGCTATTGATCTAGAATTGCCTTTGCCAGGCTGGCCACAGATGATTGCTGACTTCATAGAGTGCTGAGACATTCTGCAGAATTTAGCAGTAGCTGTTCTTTCTGTCTTTCCCTCTCTTGTAGAGGTATCTCTTCAAAGAGAATATTTAAATTCCATTAATAAAAAAAAAATCTGTCATTTAGCAGACTTGAATGGTAGGAGAATTAAGTTTTTGTCACCTATACAAACATGTTGGCCTTTTCTGCAAATCGTGATTAAGTTCCAGTGTATGTGCCTTGGGGACCGTAGCTCAGCAAGTGGGAGCACTGACCACATGTTTCAACTCCTGCTTCCTCTCACTTAACTTGACACTAGTTAACAAGAGGACTTTTCCTTTTATGTCTGGGAAGCTTGATTTCTAATGCTGTTTGAAACTCCAGGCATACTGTATCAGCTTGATCAGTTCTCTGTGAATGCCACTTAACTCCTCCTTAATCATCTTCACAGACTGGCAGTAGAATTCCCTGTGTGGTACAGACTATGAGACTTCAATTGCCTGTAGTTTTCTACAGCACTGTTTTCAGAGTTAGGTCCTGTTTCCCACCTACCATCCATCTGCTGCCACTTTTAAGAAACACATCCACATTTCGGTGGTGTCGTGTTTTAATTCCTGTAGAGCTCTGAAATTATCTTTATGCTCTTTCATTTTTATAGATTTATGATTTTTAACTTGGTATTTCATTGAATCCTGGAGCCATTCAACTTGGAAGTGACCTCAAGAGATCTTCTCGTCCAGCCTCAGTGTTGCAACAGTCCATTAAGCTTGTTCTTTGAAAACCTTTCCTTTATGGGAACATGCCTAGGCTCTGCAAGACCAAACACAGGGGCAAATTTATCTTTTTGGCAATGGCTTTGGTTCATGCACTATGCTCTTTTAAACACACATCTCCTATTGTTTCCCCTGGCTCTCTAGCAGGCTTCATATTTTTCCTTTTTTTTATTTTTAACTCTAAACGGTTGTTCTTCAAAAATTACATTTAGCCTGACTTGAGAGTTTTCATTTAACTTGTCAAGCATTATCAGTTTCTGTATTCCTTACTTGGACTCAATGTAGTTTTACTTGTAATTACCTTCTTTACAGTCATACCAAAAGAAGGTAAATGTCATCTGAACCTTTTGATTTGAGAAGTTTTGGACTGAACCTCACCTTTTATTCTCCAAATCATCTCCAAGCAATTTAACCATGTGGCTTTTTCTTTCTAAGTTCATTTCACCTGGTCATCTTATTCTCTTTCCAAACTTAAACATCACCAAAGTGAACTTTTTGTTTGAAACAACAGGGCATGTGACCCCTGTTGACAGTAATATGTCAAACTAAGTTCAGAGCTACTATTTCTCTTATAGACTCTGAATTTCTGCAGAAAGTTGTCATTACAGCATATGAAATCAAGGTTTATATCAGCTCTGATGTAGCACTTAATAGCCCAGTCACTGACAGAGAAGGATTTAAAATCTCCTCTGTTTCTCACAATCACAGTCTGTAATCTCCATTACTATTTCAGTCTCTTTACCACCTTTAATAAATCTAATGCTGTTCACTTTCTGTACTAGCTGCATCAAAATGTACTGCAGAATCCTAGTGGATTCACATTCTAGAGATAACCTTGACTCCTAAGATTTTCTTTTATGTGGTCTGTTCTGCTGTTGCAAGCACACTGCCCTTCAGTCTTCTATTTCTGTCTCTTAAGTTCCTGCAGTGCAATTACACTGTCACTGCTGATGAAGCCCATCTCTCTCAAATAGTTCCCTTAACTCCAGAAGTTTTCTCATTCCTAATACTTCTGTCCCCTTTCTCCCAGTGCCACTTGCTCAGCTGCTCCGTGCAGCTCTGTTGCTCAAGCTGGCCCCACACTTAATTCTGAGGAAAATTGGAAGAAAAGTAACAGATGTGGACTTCCACACTTAATTAAGATGTTCCTTCTAGGTTTTCCTCCTTTCCCCCTGCTGCAGGGTTGCTGATACCACCCACGTATACATTGACAGTGAACTGCCTCTGGGGTCTGAGTACCTGAAGTCTGATGGAGGCTCTGCCCCTGCACCCTGTGACAAGATCCCAGCACCTCTTAATACAAAGGCAAAAGCCACCCACCAAAACAAGACAGAAAAACCCAAAATCTAGGGCATCAACACAATCAGCCATCACCAACAGGTTTTGTGCCCCAGAATGAGGGCCCTCAGACTACTCTGCTAATGTAAAGTGGGAATAGTGGCACTTTGCCTTAATTCAGTGAATTGCTGTCTGCTGGAGTCCAGCAGTGGGTATGCTTTGCTTTTGTTTGTCATCATTTTGTTTGTCTATCAGTGTGAATACACACAGCAGGGGACTGAGAAGCAGTGGTGACAGTCTGCTGCAGCTGCCATAACTAAGCCTGCTGTGAAACCAGGAGTCAGAGCCCTGATTTTGGTCTGAGAAACATCAGTTTAGAATTCCAAACTATACATGAATTGTGTTCTTCACTTTTAGTGGTTTCCCATTTGCATAGCAGGAAAGGGTTTAGTTTGGGGAGTTTTCTCCAAACAAAAAAATTTGCTTTGTTCTATGATAAACTTATTTGACATGTTTTTGCATTCATATGTTGAATTTGGAAATAACCGAAAAGCTCACTGCTCATTACATTAATTTTAACTAAAATCCCTGCTCACCTCCACACTACTGTAGGCTGATGGTAAATTACTAGAAAGGAGAATGGATGATAATGATACCTAAGAAATACCAGATTGTGATTGTAACAGCTGGTATATTTGACACGAGCTCATGAGCTATGTTATTAAGTAGAATTCAAGCAGCTGAGAGGGATCTGTTTGTTTCTTTGGAGGATTTGGCTTTCAGCTAGCTCCTGCAGTTTCACTTCATTGTGGTTCTACAGAGCAGTTGGAGAGACAATGTCTATCAGAAATAGTAATGTGAGTGCTTTCCTTTTGAGCAGCAGCAGCAGCTCTAGATAGACCCCAAAGAAGAATTCTTGGCATGTGGGTTAATTTCTACAGTACAGAAGAAATTACATGCTATTAACAGTCTGTCCAGGATCACCAGGCACCTGCAAAGAAGCTGTTTCCAAGATATTTCTCTTTTATTTGTCTCAGTTTCCAGTTTTGTCACTTTACAGCACAAAATGCAGTTGCAATAATAAAGAAGAGTAAAAGGATGGTAAAAACATGGTGCCTGAAGAGGCAGTGGAGTTGCTCTGCAGATTTAATAGAAAATGTACAACATATGGTTACAATATACAGGGTTCTGTGCAGCCATTTGCAAGCAGCATTTAGATTGTTGCCAATATACTATTCATGTCTAAATAACAATCCTTATACTACAGCGAAGAATTTTACTTCTTTCTGCAAATGAAAGCAACATAAAAATATCTCAGTGCTGACATTGGGGATAGATCAGCATTAATTTATACTGCTTAAATTCTGAGCTTTGTAAAATATTTGGGAAGTATATTCTCTCTGTGGATGTGATAGAAAAATTCAATTAGGTGATAAGTAACAGATGTGATTGAATCATTGACCTGATTTTTTACCAAAAAACAAGTACATATGAAAATACTATTTTACTCTGGGTGTGGAGTAACTCTTCATTTCTTCATCTAAATATTTCACAATGTATAACTAGTGTATGTGAGATTCCATTTTGTGCTTTGTCTCCAAAGACTGAGTCTGAGATTATTTTTCATTAAGTTGAAAGTTAAGTAGGGGATAACATTCTTCTCTTATTAGCTTAGAGAAGATAAAAGCATAAAGCATCCAGTAGAAGAATACCACAGTTTTGATTCTGTTGGCAGCTGGGAAGACATTCCATCAGATTCCCAAAGCTGACTTCAGCAAAGAATCTTTCTACTTTCATATCTCATTTCAAAAAATTAAATTACTTCTAGTAAAAATTATGTAGGCATTAATTAATTCTGAGTATTTTAAATACAGTATGAGTGAACAGAAATGGATGATTGTCATGGGTTGACACTGGACAAAATGCCAATGCACCCATGAGTGTATATTTTACTTAATGAACTACTGTGAGATGTGGTCAAGAACAGAGCAGAGCAGGCTTAGTACTTGAGAGAGAAAGACAATTTATTAAACTACATGACAATGGACAATAGAAAAGAAAAGAAAAACCCAACTACCCAAAAGCAGAAAAGAAAACCTCCCAGAACACCGCTTCTCCTCCCCCCAATTTCCATTCCATACATGCTCACGCAGTTGACTCCAGCACATTACCCTCATCCACTTACTTAATCCCTCAACAACCCTGGGTTCCTAATCCAAATCATCATCCCTTAGAAACAAGCAATCCTCATTCCATCCAGGACGAGAGGAGTCTTTCTTGCACCACAGACCCCCCACAGGAAACACAGGT
>VXBR01008118.1:1039332-1082356 GCA_013400215.1 Cisticola juncidis
CCTTAGAAAGAGTTAAAAGCTTTTATCTCCCAGCAAGGTCAGGCTCAGGCAGTCACAGGCACTGCAGCTCCCACACGCAGCTCCAGCTCGGCACCTTCTCCCTGTGGGGGGAGAGAGACGGGACCGGGATGGGACAGGGAGGGGGACAGAGGGCACCTCCAAAGTTCTCCACCCCTCTATCCTAGATGGAAGCTGGACCAGCTCCAGTCCAGCTCCCTCTGTTCCCCACCCCTCTCCCACCTTGCTCAGCCAGGACCACCTTGCTCCCCTCCCCCACCCAGCCTAGCCAGGCCTGGGCAGGGGAGAGGAGAAGAAGCACTCTCCTCTCTACTAGCAGAGCCAGGAAAAGAGAGGGTCCTGCTGGGAAATCCTGCTTTTAACCCCTCATGTCCTCAGAGGCGTGTCCAAGCTCTTAGTGACCACCAAAGGTGCCAACAATCAAACCTAAGGACTGATTGGTTTGACCACTACTTCCTAAAAAAAAACCTCACTTCCCCTTCAAACCACGACACTGATGAAATTTGAGAAATTTCTTATCCAATTAGCTCCTTAAAGGATCAGAATAGAAACTCATTACAAAACACCACTTTGTGCCACCCACCATTTCTGTTGCTTCAAGCTAAGTGAAGATCATTGAGAAAATGGAATGCCTGAAATCAGAAACAGACGGACATCAGTGCTGCTCTTGCATGCTCTTCATATCTCCAGCAACAGGTAGAGAGAATGGCATCCTTGCTACAGGAGAAATAGATACTCTTTTTAAAAAGTCTCCTTTGCACTTGCAACATGTCTTGTTCAGCAGGTCAAACATGAAACAGATACAAACAAGGTTTATTTGCTTTAAGTTAACACCAGCTCTTGAGATAAGTTTATGGTGAGTGCTAATTTTTCTGTGGATTTTTTTTTGGCAGGATCAATTGTTTGTTATTTCACACAACAGAAATCTGAAAGATTTGTAGGGAGTAGAGAACTTTCTCCCATACCTTTCAAAAACTCCAGGAAGCCACATGCTTTGTTTGCCATTTGTTTGTAACAATGCAACAGTTAAATAATGTTGGTAAATGTTATGGTTGACAAATGAGTCCAGTTCCTGTATCATCTGTGCCAAAAGCTTGCCTCTGCCATATGTAGACTGTATTTCCACCCTATGTGCAAATGATTGAGAAGGAATTTGGAAAAGATGTGCCCATGAAAAATCCTGTTCCTCTTCCAGCATGTTAGATGCCAATGGGAATTTGTGGCTTTGGCAGGTGATTGCCCCTAAACAGAGCTTTAGCTTTTTTGTTTTCCTCCAATCAGTAAATGTAAGGGCTTATTTTGCCCAAGGCTAAGTGCACAGAATTGGGCAAACTGCAAACTTTTCTTAAGCCAAAAACTGAGAAGAGGATGAATATGAGCATTTGAAAACTGAAAGGGAGAAGTGGTATGTAGTGCCAGCATGTCGTACAAATCTTGCCTGGTTTCCTCAAGAAAAAAATAATTTAGGAAGTAGTTAAAGAGCAGATTCAGTTTCTTATCTCACTGTTTACATTGCAAGTCTTTTGTCAACACAAGCTTTTGTGTTCCCGTAGGTGTCAGCTGGTCAGCCATCTGATACTTTAATTTCCTAGTAAAGCAAAAAATACAAGAGAGGTCAGGAGGTGGTAAAATATTCTGAAGAATTTGGATTTGGTTTGATGTGTTTAGCCCTGATATTCTTTATTCAACACTTTTAATTGCTTACATTAACCCACCCAACCCTGATGAACTCCTTCAAATAGTAGCTAATTAGAATAGTACAGTATGAGGAGACTCTTGTCATTCAGCTACAGGAAGGCTCAAAAGCTTGTTTTAACATCCAAGTCTTATGTAAACTGATATAACTCTAAAGCAAACAAGGAAGATCATTCCAGTGTTACTGGAGTAGAGTCAACCTTCAATTAAGAGAGAGCTGTCTTCTTTCCGGCATAAAGGGCCAGTTCTATTGTTGCTGATGTCTCAATAGCATTGAACAACCAAAAATACTCTGTAACTACTTCATCTGAAGAACTAAATGTGTCTTTTCTTCTTGTTTGTTTCTTTTCTTCAGTCATTCAGCAATCATCTGCTTTTGCAGGCTAAGCAAAAGAACCATACTAGTTGTTTTTGGAAGCTGGTTCTGTCCTATTATTGCCTTAAAGTTGTGTTGTCCCTTGGGGGACATGTTGTCCTTAATTTCTGCAAGCATGACTAGATGATTTTACAGTCCAATAGATTCTAAGGATCATCATGTGAAAAGGATATGCTATGAACTTCGCTCCCTTCCATTTTTCTTTAAAAATCTCTTTTTTGTTGTTTTCTTCAAACTAACAGCTGCAGAAAAAAGTCAGCAGCTTACAATGCTGTTTCTTAAAGGATGCTATTTTCCCCAACTTGTTCTTAAAAACACTATTCATAGTATACAGACAATTTCAATCGTTTTCCTTTTATCATGCAAAACCAGTGAATAACTGAAACCTTCTCATCAGCATTTGCTGCTTGCGGGGTATCTCTTACAAACATTATTCAGTCTGTGCTCAGCCTTTTCTTTCTAGAGTTGCTTTTATTACCATTTATATTCTAGAGGGAAGAATAAGTAATCTTCCTGATTCCAGGCAAGATTTACAACTGCTGTAATGCTTTGGGCCACCAGTGCCACACTGCTGCAGGAAACTACAGCAGTGGTTCTCAGCATGCCTGAGCAGAATTAGTTCAGTGTTAAATGCCATCAGCTTTTCTGATTTGCTTGAAAGGTCTGTCTTAAGTTAATATGATTATTAACTGACCCAAGGTCAAAAGTAAAGATTTACTTAGATAACTAGATAGAAGGACTTACGGAGCTATATTTTTTTCTTGTTAGACTGTGACAGTTGGTAATAGAATTAATAAGGGGAGCTGGTGACTAAGATGCCCTTTTTCTAAACTGTATTTTGAAGACTTTTCTTCTATCTAGTTTCAACTTGAAATTACAATTAAGGTAGTCTAATGTTTTGCTATTAAATATAGAAATAGTTTAGTGAAGCCTGAAAGGCCTTCTCTCTGGAAGTGGTTGCATGAAGTGTTCAGTTAAAGAACAAAATAAACACTACCACCATGTAATGAGTTTTGTTAAAAATTCGAGAGTTTACATGGTTGTCATGCCTTTTCTTTTATTCCTCTGCTTCAAGTGGGGGCATGGAAAGCAATGTACACATGCTGATATGCATGCTTGAAGTCTTTATGAATACTTCCAACATTGTTTCTTTCAAATATGTGCTGTATTCAAAAATAGTGTTAATCTTTAGAGAGCACAACTTACGGCTGTTTGATTAAAGGAATGGTTTTGAGGTTTGGCTCAAAAAAAGAAAAAAAAAACTTGTAACTGCAGGAAGTTCAGAGAAACATTTGAATTGATCATAAATTTGATGTGTTGGCAGCTCTGCTGCTCAGTCAGAGGACTTGTTTCTGAGTCTTTAAGAATTGGAAATTCTTCTATTTTAGTCACTTTAATTTTATGGCTTGTCCAGTAAGAGAAATAGTCTTACAGTAAACAGAAAGGAATTGAATTAGTCTGCCTGATGATTTAACTCACAACATAAAAGCAGCTTCTTAAATCATAGTTCTTCTCTCTTGAAGCCTCCTGTTTGGCTTACATAAAAAGAACTACAAGAGTTCACATCTCTTATATTTAATTTAAGGAAATATACAAGCACTTTATTCAGGCTCATTTTGATCCTGTCCATTATTCATCAGACAATTCAATGACTATTGTCTGTCAGAGAAATCTCAGTAATAAGAAAGAAAGCACTGAGTTAGGAAACCATCATCTTTTTGTCCTGTTGCATACAGGAGGATTTTTCTTGTTACATTACTTATATAAATAGCCATCTAGATATTGTGTCAGAGGTGTTGCAGGGAAATGAACCTGCAGACTATGCTAAATTTTAACCTGTTCCTCCCTTAAAAAATAACAACTTAAGAATGCACCAATGCAACTGCTGGTGTCATGGGGTCAGGCTCAGCTGTTCACCTGGTTGCAAATCCAAGCTGCACTTACCTAAATGGCACATTCTCCATCCCGTTGTTTTTAATGGAATTCACCAAAAACAAGATCCACTGAAACCTGAGGCCTGAAACAGCTACAACAGTTGATTTCCATCCTGTATATCTATACAAGTGAGACGGAAGTAGTCTGAAGCTGCTGGTGGTAGAGAAAGCTCAATGAGAGTTTTGTGATCCAGAGGCTTGTTCATAAGTGATCCATGCTGTGGATCTAACTGAAGGACTGTTGGCACTGTCTTTGTACTTGTAATCATTCTATTTTTTTCGAGTATCTGTGATCACAAAATCTGGAAATTCTGGTTTTGACTTCAATCGTAGTACAAGGATTAAAAGAAACACTTTAGTGTTTAAACATGGGACAGCCATAATATACAACACTAATTTCCAGTGAATACTCAATGTATTTTCTATATGTTTAAAGAGTATAAGAGACACTCTAAAATAATAGTGTTCAATTTAATTTATTCTTGTATCCATGAACACATCAAACTAATGGGCAATGGAATGTGGAATTGCCTATGCATGAAGAGGAGCATAGGGTCTCTGGTAAAGGACATTAGAGTAATGCAAATCAACTCCTTAGGGTTTTTGTGTGTTGTGAAGACTGTGTAAAGCCTGGGACTCTGTAATTCTGTGCCTAAAATCATGGCTTGTTTTTAAACTTGAATATTGAAACTTGTCAGTTTGTGTTCTCATCGCTCTTTGTTCCTTGTGCTAATCCTTTCATAGCCTGTATTACATGTAGTTCACTAGTTATTAGTTGTCCTTATTGTTGCTATTATTACAAGTTTATTACTTGCTTCATTCTAAGTAAAACTACCAATAACAGCCCAAGACTCTTGATAAATACCTTGTTGCAGTGTCTACTGAAGATACAGCTTGGGCAATAGTCACTTAGGCCTGTACTATGACACTGCCCTGTCCATGTCCTAATGCCAAAATAAACCTATGGGATTCATATTAAACATCGAGCAGAAACTGAAAGCCAAGAGGTTCCCTTCCAACATTTGGAAACACATTTTTACTGTAAGGATGACTGGCCATCGCAGTGATTTCCAGTGATTGCCCAGAGAGATTGAGGAGTGCTTATCCTTGGAGATACTCAGAAGCTTTACATGCTCTGTACACATTCCTTTTCCTGGGCTACAGCCTCTGGGTGGCCCTGCTTGAGCAGCACAGTTGGACCAGATGACTCTCAGAGCTCCCTCCACACAGGTCTCTTCCAACCTCAGTTGTCCTGTGAACTCACAGCCCTTGGCTATCTGGAGCACTTTGCATGAAAACAGTAAGGAAAAGGAAAGCTTCTCTTCCTTACTGGTACTGCACTACCGCTGAGACTGAGCACAATTGCTGTAGAGCAATGGGAGTAACTCCAGGCAGAGCAAACCCTGAGCTGCCTGGAGAGCTGCTACTCTGTGCTTCCTCATCTGAGGACAACTCAGTATAGATTTTAACCATTTGAGGACCAGCCTCTAAATCAGGCAATACAAGTACCTGACTTAATCTGACATTATCACAAGAATTTTAAGACTAAATAAGGTGCTTGAGGAACATCATCGGTTTGAGGGCAAGCAGAGCAATAATTATTTTCTTCCATTTTCTCAGTGGGCTGCTTAGGTTTGTTAGAGAGAAGGCAGAATATGGGAGACCCTGAGTCTTGGCCTCTTTTGTCCAAGGACCTTTTTGATTCAAACTAATGAGAGTAATTTCATTAAGCTGTTGTTCTGGTGTTGGAGTAAAATACTAAAGTAAGTAAATGAAGTTAGGGAAAAAATGAATGGAAGAACAAATAAAGCAGGCACCCTTGGTATCCTGTTCACATTGTTATACTTGTATATTTGATAACCATCATTTAAAACTTACCATTAATGCCTGGAAGAAACTTGCAAGTGTCACATAACATTGGCTGAAACAAACAGCTCCCCATTTGCTGCTGAGTTACCATTAAAAAGAAAATAGAATTCCCTTTATGTACACAGAGTGATTTTAGCATTTTCTGTGCCTGCCACCGTGGTCTAGGAGTGTAGTTTAGAGTGAAGGCATCACTCTAAATCACTTAATGGTATTAGAATTAAAATATACAGTCAGATTTACAAGCCTAGGAATGAATCTTCTGGAAGCACTTTATGCTGCATTGAGGATGTAATTATTGATTCCCCATGCAGTTTATTAGGCTCCTCCACCCCACCCCCTGCTTTCACACAGATGGTGTTACAAATCACCTCTCAATGGTCACCTGCTTGAAAGGAAAGTTTCATATGCAAAGTGCTGTTCTTTGTTTAGTCATGATGGCTTGCAAGATATAAAATGAGGCAGCTATTTAAATTTGTTGTTACAGCATTTGAGCTGGGTACACAAGATTAAATAAAAAGAAAATTAGGAAGCAGATGCTTGTGGCTTAACAGAAGAATTGAGCTAAAAGATACTCTTTGTTACTGCTGGATGTGAGTAATTTTACTAAGACAGCTGTTTGCTTAATCAGGAAAAACACCAACCTCTTAAGATGAAATCCAGATGTTTTCTGTATCGCTTCACAATATAATGAGTTTCCATTTTATATGCCATATTTTTAATTTCAGTTGCATTCACTTAGATCCAGTATACTTTCAAATATATGTATCATTTTCCTGAACTGTAGAAGACCTGACTACTAAGTATGTGACAAATTCTGTACTCCTGACATCCTTGCCTGGTGTTAGTCTACGAGTTGCTTCTAGGGCTGGCAGTGCCTCTCACCAGCATCCAAACATATGAATATTGGGCTTCCACAGGTTGGAGAGGGCTTATTTTGTTGGGGGCCTTGGGAACTAGTGTCTGTTCATACTTTAGTTGTACAGTTGTGTCTCTTACAGGGGTGCCTGTTGTTCAAAGCAAGACATACCATAGTGTTAATTCATATGGAGTGGGTTAAAATCCTGTTCTTCTTATGTGAATATTGTGTTACAAACAGAGATTTAAAACTTCCACTAGCTCTTAGATGTGAGCTCAGTCCTCCGTCATGGTTGCTGACACTTTTAATACCTGCTAGCTTGCCATCTGTCCTTGCTTGAAACAAGTGCTTTATTTGACTGGAAACCTCCAGGCTTTCTGTTGCTGATAGGGTACAAGGTTGGCATCCCAAATCTTTGACACCGACTTGCTGACACTGAGCTCTTTCATAATTTATGTATTTGAGGTGGTGTGGTATTTCAGAGTCTTGAGATCTGAGCACAGTTTTTGCAGGTGTGAGCCTTGTTACCTGTATTTTGGGCCTGGGGAGCCAGTTGCCAGTGCTCTGTTAATCCGTATATGTGCAGTAAATCCAACTCATTGCTCTTTGTGCATGCTGCTTATCACACCTCTTGAAAAATTAAAGCTGCCCTGAGTCTGGGGTGAGGAACTCTCAAAGGCTTTTGTAAGTAACAAATTCCTTTTGTTATTACAGGCAGTCATTGCAGTTTGTTTACTGCATTCATCACCGCCTTTTCTTGAATTATTGCAGCAGGATATTATTAAATGGTTGGTTCATAAGCTTTCCAGTGCTAGTGGGTTGTAGCTAAGCTTCTAATTGTTCCATTATACATAAGCTTTAAAAAATCTTATTCTTTTTGACATTAGTAGATAAATGAGCAGTTGCTTTTTCTCCTGTGGTCTAAAAGTTCTTCCTCTTAAAAAGTTCTTGGAGTTTGTCTGTGTAAGCAATCCTAAATACATATTAATAGTACAAAAGAAAATAACAAAATGTAACAGGAACAAAGCCTTCCTTTATGAGTTTTAAATTTTGTGGCTATCTAGCAATTTCTGTCTTCATTTTAAAGTTTCAAAGTGCAAGTGAGATATGGAAAACTTACTGTACATTACTATTTCTTTGGTTTATGCCTATAAAATTTTTAAACAGTTTGTACCATTTAATTCTGGCCTTTCTAAAATAAGATTTTCAAACACAGTATATCTACTTAGAAATCCTTTAGTTAAAAAATGACTGAAGTGATTACATGCATTAGCTACTTCTGATAACTTTAGGGGGTTTGTGCTTTTTGCCGTATGCATTTGAATGGAATCTAGAAATCTTTCACTAATCCAGTTACTTCCATTCGATTACATTCTCTACAATCTTTTCCACAGAGGGGATACTCTTCATGGTACCATGTGACTTACTTGGTACAGCAGTCAGCTAGAAAAGAAAATTAATTTTCTTGCCGCCAGTGAAAGCATAACAAAAAAAAGGCTAATTGAATAAAATAAGGGATTTAATTTTTTTTTTCTTTTTTTTTTTAATCTAATCTAATTTATGCAATAAGCAGTTTTTTTATGTGAACTTTCTTCTGTGAGCTGGTGACTAGCATATTGGATCCTTCTGGAAAGGGCAATGCAAATCTAAAAGCTTACTCATGTTTGTTACTTCCTCAAGATGTGAAAAAGACTCGTGTTATTCTTGCAGTTTGCAGGGGAGTGGCTGCTCACAGATAGCACAAGCTGCCTGAATCTCGTCAGTAAGTCCTTTGCATATTTCTACAATCACTGTTTCCAAAAGCCGTGAGAAGAGTTGTACAGATGAGCAAAGGTGCTTTGGGTTGGACATTACTCTTGCAAACTGGAAAGCCTTCCCAAAATTTAGAGTGGAGAAGTGTGATGCTCACTGGTGTGGGCGTGTGCCATTGTCTTGATCAGCTCTGACTGATCTGTGACTGCTGTAGGTGTAGCCTCAAGGGAGCCACTTGTTCTGAGTGCACTGTCCCCCTCTTCTGTATCCTGATAGGAAAGCTTGAGATTGGGTGCTGTCCTGGGCTGCAGGAGGGCTCGTGTCGGTGTGGCATTTCACATGCTCAAGTCCATCAGGACCAGGGCTGGCCCAGAGCTGGGAAATTGGTCTTAAACACAGTTTATTTCCTGGGGAAAATGCTCAAAACACATGCTTGACACTTATGAATCTACATGTGCAGAAATACTTCTACAGGTCTGAAAGTCCTCTTTGAAGGCTATTTGGCTTTTTCTGTTGGCACTGATGATCACACTGATGTGGCTCATTACAATGCTTGTTTCCGGAAATGTTATTAATTATCTCCTCACCTTTTAACACAGAATATTCATAAATTACTTGAACTCAGCTGGAAATGAGGACTGAATAAAATAAAACTCACAGCCACCTGCTAGTGTCAAGGTGGCAGTAATTGTAAAAGCACTGCTTGCTGATGAATTAACTCCAGCATCCGGGTAACTTATCCAGCTGTCATAAACACTGAAAATGTGTTAGAGGAAATGGTTTCAAGTAATATGGTGGTTAGGTGTGGTATCACTTGGTATTGCAGATAGTAGCAGAATTCAGCTTACACTATTTCAAGTATTCTGTTATGTCAGCTGAAGTACCTCAATTTTTGTAGCATTTTAAGTCTTTCATTGTAAAAGTAAAACAAATATAAATACAGCAAAAATCCTGGATTGTCTTTCTACAATAACTGCAGAAGATATTGGAACAAGTGATTCTGAGAGAGTTCTTTTTTATTAGCAGACCAACCCAAATCAACATTTTTTATGCTGAGAGGATTTCTATTCAGTGTTCTGTGGAGCAGGAAAGCGGCCTGTCCCTGTTCATTTTTCTGCTCTCGTTTTCTGCTTTTGCACTGAAATATTCATTCCTTACCCTACTGGGAAGGGCAGTCAGGTACAAGAAAGAAAGCAATAAATCTTACTTAGCGACTTGTCAGTTTTTATCTGTAAATATAAAAACAAAAATGAGAAATGCCTAATTTGATAGAATTAGGCATGTTGAGAAAATGTCTTTGTCAATTGAAAAAAAGATTAAAATATAGTATTCCTTCCTTTGGTTTTAAATGTTAACTTCTGGTTGCCTTTACATCGAGGCAGAATTCTGGCTGTTCTTTAATTTATGATGCTGTACTGTGTTATACCTTTTTAAAAATTAGACGTGCCACATACTCAGTTCTAAGATATTTGTTTCCTGTGCTTGATTTTCTTCCTGGTTAGCACTAGCAATTAAAACTACAGTGAGGTAATCTGACATTTTCAAAGATCTGTCATTCTAGCCAGAGGAAACATTTTTGTTTATCCAGAGGAGATAACATTCTTGCACTATAATGAAAGCCAGTGCTCACCAGATGACAGGTCTGGTCTTTGCCCTGTGGTTGCATCTTTGCAGGCAGAGCCTTGTTTCTCTGTGGGAACACTCTTTTCCCTAATAAGATTTGTTAATGGACGGAAGAGTCTGCAAGATCTGATTGATTGTGGCATTGGGTGTTCTAACGTGAGCATTACAGATCTGGATGTAAGATCTTAGTTTTTTCTCTCTTATGAAGACCAAAAATACCATGTGTTTAAGAGATATTTAAGGCTATCTAAGGAACCTTAAATGTAATGTCTTGTTCCCTGGCTTGGTGTGTGTGTGTTGTCTATGGAATGAACAGAGTGTAAAAGGAAAGATGAGTGTGTGGAGCAGTGAGGTGGATTTCTTGTTTACCTGCCCATGCTTACTCAAATGTTGTTCAAAGAATTGCTGGCTTGGAGTAATGGTGGTGGTCTGCTGTAACTTTTGTGTTAGTAAGGGTCTAAAGACTGGTAACTCAAAGGACAATGAAGGTGCTTCTTTATTAGCCCTGAGCTTATTTTAACAATTCACAGCCTACTAATAGTAACAGAGATTGAAATAGAAAGTGTAGTAACTCTGTCTTCTGTATAATCTATTGTATGATTATACTAAGTGTCTAATTTGCTTTAGAGCTGATTTTGAGTAGGGCTGAAGAATGTGAAGGAATCTCTACGTATTTCACGGAGGAATCCATCTTACACAGGACCTTCACACTGTAAGAATCAGCATTATACTTTTAAAAAATACTAATACCACCTTTGAGTTTATAAAGAGAATTATCTCACATCCAAAGTCTGACTACTTGAAAAAATTAGGTGAAGAGGAATGCTTGAGAAAGCACTGCGTATCATGCCCAACTTTATAGTTTTAAATATTGATCATGTATTTGTGAATGGCGTCAATTATCATTTTCTTTCCTGAACCACAGTGCTTCACTTAGAATCATTTTCTTTGTTGCCATATGGCATTTAGCTGTGTTAAGTATCAGTGCAAATTTTAGTGGCTTCATTGCTCTTTAAAGGTAATCATAGTACTTTGCTGTGAATCCTCAATTTAACAGAAGGAGTTGATGGCAGTGTGGCTTACTCTGTGCACCACCTGGTAAAGGCCGGGTAAATAATGCCACAGTCCCCCTTCTTTGAAAAGTATGCTGTCTAGATATGATAGAGCATTGGAGAAAGAGATAGAAGCCTCAGGAGTACTTTGTAGACGCTTACATTTGTAGGTAAGTATTTCAACTAAGCATGGAGTGGAGGGTGGGTTCAGCTATGGGACTGTGACAGCTTTGCACAGGTCTGATCCAGTTGGAGAACTTCATGTATGTAATCTTTCATTACTGCTGGATGAGCATTCATGAGGAAAAGCCAGGAAAGGTCCTTGAGGCTCAAAAGATAACCACTGGGATGGGAAATTTTGCTTTAGGTGTTTTCCTTTATTATATATAACGTCTTTCATTTTTGTGCTCTGTCATTTCTGACTTCATTTTGTGCTTCTCGGTAATGGCTGTCATAGTTTGTGCTTACCAAACAATCACTTCACTGGATGGTAGTGGGGAACGATCGGAGCTTGGCAAATGTTGAAATTCGATTCAGAAGTGGAGGTAATAAATAGAAGTTGCTGTTGTTTATTTACTTTTATTACTCAAAAAAAATCTTACCAAGCACAATATTTATTTCTTGTCCAATATTGTAAATTTCTGCGGAAGAAAATACCGTGAACATTGTGGATGATGTGCAATAATCACAGCACCTGCTTTTCCTATTATTAACTGTTAAAGTTGCAAATTGAGAAATAAAGTGGTTCCTTTATTTATCTTCACCCTTTTACCCTCACTGAAAGAGTATAATTTTACTGCATGAGGCTACAATTTATTATGCTCAGTCATTCAGTGTTGTCATAGTCTTGTCATTATTGTCTATGCTGTTCTACTTCGTAGATAGTGATTTACCAGTCAGTTGTTCAGCCATGTTAAATTAGACCTAGAGATAAAATTAGACCATTGCCATATTTGATTTTTATTTTTAACTTTGGAAGGGGAAGGAGAATCACCAGCACGCGTTAGCAATAGCCTGTTGAAATTCCCAAGTAAATAAGAAGTGCATCTTCACCTCAGCACTTGTTTCAAAATTGTACAATGGTTTAAAAATATTGTTAAATTCTTTTTTCCTAATTGCCTACTATGAAAATTTTTTAGTGCATTGTAGAAGGTGGATTTTGGACAAGAACGAAGTTAGAATGCCTGGCTTCACTCTATATTCTAATGTTGGTGTTCAGGGTGCTAGTTTTGTCAGGACTGAATTACTGTTTCCTTCTATATCCATCCATATATGGAGCAATACGTACTGCTTTGTATTTCATGTTTATTTTTTGATAGCCGTTGTTTGTAATATTTCCATGAAGTAGGCAATTTTTATTTTGAGAGAATTTGTGTTATGTATAAAATAATTAAAGTAGAATTTTAAAAATATGTTAGAGTTGGTAGAAATATTTAAAAGTAAAGCATTATTGCTCTACATCAAATTAAGATGCTAAAACATCACATTTTTGTCCAGAAGCAATTATTGTAAAATATCTCATTTTGAACTCACGTCTAAGCTTTTAAATGATGAAGGCTTGATGCAGCCTGCAAGGTACAGCAGGTACTGAGCCTTGCTGCCTCTGCTGTGGTTAAGTGTGTGTTTTGAAGGGGAGATCTCCTCTTGTCCTTACATAAACATCTTAAAAGAATACATATGGCACCATTAACAACATTCCATAAGATATCTGTCTAGCCCCTTTATGTATGGCTAAAGATAGGGGATTTATGCTGTGCAGCAGATGCTTCTACAGAGTATCAGGGTCCTGGTGTGCCCCATGGCTTAGGAGGATGATTGTAGCCACTCTCCTGTCAGAATTTCAATATTTCAGGGCAGAGAGGCTGATGAGTTGGTCATACCATATGCTGTGAAAGGCTGAGGGAGGCCCCTCTTGTGCTAAAAGAGTAAAGGATAGGTTTGGCTTCAGCAGACCAAGGTGAAAAATGTGGCTGTGAAATGAGGGAAAGCCTGTGTGCTCTGGGTGGGTTACTGTCCCTTGCTCCTCTCAAGGAAATCTGCTGAGGATCATGTTCTACACCGACCGTTTCTGGGTGTTCACCAAGGCTTTAACCCTTGGGAACGCTGAATTATATGCTGGATAAAGATCACAAATCCATAACTAATTCTTATCAGAATCCACATAATTGGTAAATGGGGAAGTCAGAAATATCATGGATTATGAAGGGATTTCCAAGCAAATTGTTTTCCCTGCTGCTTTGCTTCAAGTTTCTCCCAGCACTTGAGTGCAATCCACTCAAGAAAGATTTTTGTCTCCAGACATATGTCTTGAAATTACATAACCTCCCTCAAAATATCTTTTGCTAGAATTCTCAGTCTTGGACTGTTGTCACAGAAATCTTGAGATCTGTATCATATGGAGAGACAGTAGAATGGGTTAGTCTGGAGCTTCTTTATGGTAACACGATTGTCCCAGACTTTTATATTCACTGCTGATCACATATTTTTCAATAATAAAAACCTTCATTCAATGTGGCTTTTAGGAAATGGTAGTTTACGTATTGTATTTTATTTTTGTGGAAATAAATTTTGTTTTTAAGTGAAATTTCTTAATTACCTTGTTTTGCCCAGTAAATATAACCATAAACATATATGCATGGCTGCACCACAAGATGTATCAGATGTACAAGCTGATTTCTAATACGTAAATAAATAGAAATCCATCATAAATATGTCTGAAGAGAAAAAAATGAAAGGAATCATTATTAGAAAGAGAGAACAATGAAGGTGACTTTGCTATTTTGACTACTACACCTGGGATAATCCCTTTCAGTGTTGCGCAGGATCCCAGTGTAATTCCAAGCAAATAGGCCTCGAACATCCACATATTGAAATCACTAAATAGGTTTCTATATTTAAGTTGGAACAATATTGCTTCTAATTAAAAACTCTCTTAGTAGAGCACTCAGTGCACAAACAGTAAGGTTACTGTAACCTGAGCTGAGCTGGCAGTTGAAGGAAAGCAAAATCCTCTTTGTTCCACTTTTTAACTGCTTACCTGGACATAAAAGTTCCTCTTGTTAAATTGTCTATCATTCTTGTGAGTGTATGGTAAGCATTTGGGATCTTTCTGCTTTGTGTTTTTGAAATGAATGCTGAAACTCTTTAGATTCTGCACTTCAGTTAAGTCTCAGCCGCAGGGGTATATTCCAATTTTTTGATTACCTGTGGCACTGACGCCAGCTGAGTCCATAAAGACTGTTGGGCTGCAAAATGCGTGGGGTTTATTTTCTCGGTGATGTGGGGGCTGTTTTAGCCACAGGCTGCCCGTGCAGCAGGTGGGCAGTACAGCAGCCACGTGGCTCAGGCTCCCGCAGCGTGCCGAGCCCCTGTTCATAAACCTGACACAGAGCAAAGCTGCCCTTCCTGCAGCTGTGTCCCCACACTCCCACGTGGAGCTTGGGGCAGGGAGCTGCCAGCCAGGGTGCAGCAGCATCCTTGGCTCATGGCCCCTTCCCTGAGCACAGGGCCCCTGGCAGGGGCAGCCAGGGGTGTCAGGTCTGGCTGTATCGCTGGCTCGGTGCCGGGCGCGCCAGGAGCATCTGGGCATTGTCACTGCTGATCCTGCTGGGTGTCATCTCCTCAGCAGGAGGAGGGACAAGGGAAAGGGAAGGGAAAACAGGCTGTGCTGCTTCGTTCCTTTGACGTCACTCCAAAGGAGCAGGGATGCTTCACTGTGCTGAGGTGGATTGTACCGTGTGCTCAGTAATGATATTAGCCAAATTAATTTAGTTGGAGCAACAATGCATTTTTCCAACACTCGGTTTCTTCTTAACTTTCAGGTATTCCGAAAAAAGGCAGTGGAGCTTGGAGAGAAATTGCTACCTGCTTTCAACACTCCCACTGGGATACCTTGGGCATTACTTAATATCAAGAGGTAAAAACTACTGCTTTTTGGTGACTAGAACACATAAAAAATTATGTTGAATCCATCTTTGCCACAAAACTATTACAATTGCTTTTGCTTTACAATTACAGTTTTTGTCCTTCTCGTTCTACAGTTTAAATTGGGAAATTTAGGTTGATATATGTTGCACATAGAAAAATACATACAGAAATATATTTATTCATTTCAGAACACTGTGGTTTTGTCTGTTAATATGCTGCTCATCACTCTTCCTGAAGTCCTTTTTATGTTATTTTAGGGAGGCTAAGAGCATTAGGACATATGCTACTCTGAAAGTTTTCTAGCCACTTTGTACTCTTTGTACCTGTTCTCAAATGTGGTATAAGCATGTGCTTCATATCAAGAAACAAGAGGAATACCTGCTACAAGAGATTCACTGTTTTCTACCCTCTCCCAAGAAGTGGTGTTGCCTTGGGCAGTCATGGTTTGAAGGTAGCTCTGTGTTTTCAGCTTTTCATGAGGTCACTCTTGCCTCCAGTTTCTGGCTCCAGACATGTCAGCAATTCCTTGGTCCAACTCAGGACTGCTACCTGTGATACTAAGCTGGTAAAGAAAATGGTTTCTTTGCACTGCTTGGTGAAGAATACTGAAAATTACACCTGTGGGGTGTATTTGTGTATTCATAAGGACATACCAGCTTTCTTCACACTGATAATAAACCCCAGCATTACTCACCACTAGGAAGTGAATAAAAAAGAATTTCACATGTACGTGTGTTGGTGAGATTTTTTTTGAGTGGCTGCCTCCTTGACAATCACCGTTTTCCACTGTTCCCTGCTTGCTCTGTATTTGTGAATGCATCTTCTCCCCATAGTGGGATGGACATTGGCATGTTGCTTGATTGGCTGCATTTGCTTCTGGCTTTGCAGTAAACTGCTCAGGGCCAGTCCTACAGCAACCCCTGGCATGTCAGTTCAGACAGGCTTATCTTCCACCTTCCTTTCAAACAGCAGTGAGATAGAAAGCCAAAAAAAGCACATCTGTGTGTGGGAGCAGGAGGGAGTTCGTGACTCCTGAACTTTCTCATCATTGAAGGGGCTTGTTAACTGCTGCCTGGTGATGATCCTTGGACTTTGGCTGGTTGCTTACATGCATGCTAATCATTTTTTCACAACAGGCTTTAATAACTTCTGCACAAGTTCAGTAGTACAGCAGCTTGAGGCATGTTGGTTGTTTGTTTTTAAGCTGTTAGAGAAACTTCTGAATACAAACCCCTAGCACATGTTTGTAATTGCAACACAATACCTTGCTCTACATAGTAAATTTAAGCATGCTTAAAGTAGTCAGGTTAAAAATTGGTCTTTTATATAGTTCTTATCTAAATACCTCCTTAACTGTTAATATATCAATGTTCTTTTTGCATATAGTTCAAACTATGTGGTAGATCTTTATTGTTTTGTACCTGCCTTCTCACAACAACTGCTGTGGGGCACTACAGATGTCAGCTGCAAACAGTGCAAGGTAGTAATGCAAAAGGGATTTGTTTCTTACCCAGCACAAAAGTGAAAGAGGACTCCTGTCGAGATAGTTTCCTTTGCAATGGCAGAAAAATTGGCATGAAACGCTGGGTTCTTGGTTATTCATTCTGAATCCTTGCACATCTGCCTAGTTTTGACCTTCAGTAGATGACTCTTCCATAATACTGTGAGTAAACAAATATGCTGTCATCCAGGCTTAGGAAATGCTAAGCCACTGAAGCCTGCATACATTGTGGATCTAATATACCTCATTTCTGATTAGTATTTTATTTGATTTTGTTTTGATTTATGCTTCAAATCAGAAAACACTCACAACAGATTATGGGTATCAGTGGTTATTTTTAAATTATTATTTCTGGATTAAGAGATGAGCTGGATGTTTGTTTAACTTTGCAAATGTTCTTCAGGAAATAGTTGGTTTTCTCTGCTCGTCCTGTATCATCATAGCCAGACTTGCTCTCTCCCTGCATGCATCTGTGTGTAAACATATATATATGTGCTTTTGTCTCTTGGCATACCAAAGACATCCACCTAAGAATTATTCTCTTTATCTTTGCTGTTGTTTCAGTTCATTCTGCCTCTTTCCTCACCACTTAGTGATCATGGGACACTTACTGTCTTGTTTGTGGAACTCTTATTATCAAATATGATTAAAAGTTCACTGTACTATACCTCAGCTGAAAATACTTGTCAATTTTTGAGTATATTTGCTTGTAAAACTTCCTTTGGTCTCTAAAGTACGATTTAAGTAAATTAGATCAGTGGTTTGTAAGGGGATTTCCTTTTCTTTCTAAAGTTTCAGTTGCACTTCCATATTTCTCATGTTGCTTTGTATTTTCAGTTCATCTTCAGCATCTGTTTTTTACTTCTGCTTGTGCTGTGAAATTTGAAGCTCCTTCTATGGCTCACTTGCTTATTTAAGTAAACTTAAAGCTTATTAAGTGTGGTATAGCACTTGTGGACTCTTCTGGCTTAAAACAGGAGTAGAAAGTGCTGTAGAGGGAGAAGTGTATAAAGCAGTGGTGGGTTGTCAGACGGGTTTGTCTTATTTTTGGGGATAAGAAGCACTATTATTCCATTATTTGCTTCCTTATCTGTTTTCCTCCCTCACACAAATCCTTTGTTTAGATATTTCCTCTTCAGTACTTCTAAAATGCCATCTGTAACAGTTTCTTAAAATACCACTAGTTCATGATCCTTTTTTTTTTCTTCTTCCTAGTAAGCAGTGACAATCTGGCTTCTCCATACTAAATTTATAATTTCTCATTCTCTCTATAAACTTGAAGTAGTTTATGACTGACCAATCAGATTGCTTGTGTATTTCTGTAATTTACCTCTCAGATTTATAGAAACTGAAAAATCTAAAATTATAACTCATTTAGTGAGTTAAGTAATCCAACAAATACCTACAAATCCAACAAATCCTAACAAATACCCAGCCTTACATCAAGGTTGCAGGATCAAGGAATCTTTTTAACATGTTTTTATTTTTACCCCTGTAATTATTAAAGGGGAGTCTGTATGGGGCTTGTGTTTATGGGATGATGCCCCACTGTCAAATACAGAAAAGAGCCCAGATTGTTTTTATCCTGTTGAATCAATCAGGAATAAACATCTGAGTATAGAAGTCTGTGCTTTTTTTTTTTCCTTTTAGATGGAAATTTTGTCTTTATGTCATTTTTTCCCCCTTTGAAAGCAGACCTGTATCTGGTTTTTAGTCACTATTTCCAATAAGACCACATTACTGCTTGCCAGTAAGCAGCCCAGAAGAATTCCTATATGAAAGAATATATTTTCCATTAAATGTTTGCTCTCTATACATTGACCAGTTGCTTAGTTTTAAGGTTATTTATTGTGCCCTGTGTGCTATGATGTAGCAATACTGTTAGGCATTAAGGGGCTTACCCTTTTATGAAGAATCAATGTAGCATATAACCTTCAGGTGCATCTGAAACTTTGAAGAATAGTTATGCCTTGCCTTAATGAAAAAATTTCAGCTGGAGTAAATAATATTTTTATTTCTGGAAACATAACAGACTGGAAATGTTTAGGGTTTTTTTGGGTTGTCTAGCCTGTTCATAAGTGTTGTTGTGACTAAGGGGAATACTGTGCCTGTTTCTCTGGCTCACTGACAAACCTAAATTATATAATCATTTCTGTCTTTAGGGACCATGGGAAGTGTTGTGTAGAAGGAAAAGCTGTGAGGTGTAGTTGGAGTGGGTCAGAGTGGGAAAGCCTAACAGGAGTTAAAAAAGAGGAGTTTGAAGTACATGCAACTAATTTGAATTGAAATCAAACCACAGAGAGTGGTAAGAATTATTGACATAATTGTAGAATGTTTACTGTGTTTGGTGTCAGTTCAGGATTCTTTGACTTTTACAGTTTAATATTGATTATACATAAATAGTGGATCTGAGTTGTATTCAATATAACCTGTTTTATGAAGTGAATTAGCAGGATCCTTGCTAAATTACTTGCAGAAAGTAATTACTCATAAGTAACTGAGGATGGACATCACAGAGCTGCAAAATTTATGTAGTTGGGATGTTGTCAGCATGATTTTAAAGCAAGATCTTCTTTTGACTTTCAAAATTACTATTATTTTTAAAATTGCTACATTTTGTACAGCATAGTTAAGTTATGCCCCAGGTCTTTCCAGGCCTCAGAGTTTCGTTTAAACAAGAGTTGGCATTTCCAAGCCCTTGCAGCCACTATGTATTCAGGGCAAGGAGATACACCTATAGCACAGTTTCAAACACTGTTTTTTTATCTCACATCACTTGGAAAAAAAAGAAAATACCAAGAAAAAAAGGTCTCATAGAATTATTATTATTATTATTATTATTATTATTATTATTATTCTTATTATTATTATTATTATTATTATTTTTATTATTATTATTATTATTATTATTATTATTATTATTATTATTATTATTATTATTATTATTATTATTATTATTATTATTATTATTATTATTATTTAGAACAACTTTTTACCACCAGCTAAGATTTCTGTTCTGTGACAGCAGTGCTAAATAGGATGGTTCTCCCTTCCACCTCAGCTTGCCCAGCAGAATTTGGCTGCTTTGGAGAGGGGTTTTATGCTAGAATGCTACAGTGTTTGCAAGGATGACACCCACACCGGTGGTGTTGTCTTATGGGACACTCACTCTGGTATTTCAGACTGCTGGGGGCAGTGTTTTAGTGCAGGCATTTAAAGGAGCTTCTCTCTCACCACTTTCCACATAGGTGGAAATGTGGCTGATAAACCAACCACCATGGAGTTATGAAATGTTGGTCTTTAGACAACAGAATTTGCTTGAAAATACTTCAAAGATTCAAAGTAATTCCCAATTTCAAAACATGTTTGAGGTCTCACAGTCTTCAAAATGTCTTGTGTGTGTGATACTTCATTAGAAAAACTCCATTATTCTTAAGGAAAGAATTCAGAATGTAACAGAATGGTTCTTTTTGAGTTCTGTGGCATCTCCCAAACATCATAATCAGTGCAGTTAAGAGTACATTCCTTTATAACTTGTAAGGAGTTTTAGTGCATTGAGAAAGTTTGAGAGTATAACAAAGGGATCCAAACATGTAAATTCAGTAAATCTTTTTGACAGCTTGATTCTCCCACTTACACTGTCAGAAATGCCTGAAATGTGATTGACTGTTGCATTATTTTGCAAAATTTTTGTGTGATACTATATTCTTTAACAGAATTAGTTCATGCTTTTACTTGTCCAAGTCACATAAGAAGCACTTTCTTGCAGAGAGTTAACCAAGATGGATACTTGAATTTTGCTGGTTTGCACTGTTAACTCGAGTGTATTGGAAACAAAAACAAAAACAAAAAAACACCACCCTACAACTTGCAAATTTTCCGAGATTTGCACAGTTAAAATTTCCGAGATTTGCACAGTTAAATAAAGGTTATTCTTCAAATTTGACTGTTTGGCAAAAATAAACTTATTTTCAAAGGGAGTTTAGAGGTGAAAAGCTTACACTGTCTGCAGTTTGTTATTGTGGGATCATGCAGAAGTTGTGTTTAGATGGAATTTTTAATTATATCCCTTCTGTCTAATTTTGGCATAATTTTAGAGGAAGAAATCAAAATTACCTAAGGAAAAAAGCAAAAAGTAGCAGACATACTTTAGAAAGGCTTTGTATGTGTGATTTTGGTAAATCAGACTCCACTGATGTAATAAAGTGGTAATAATAACAAAAAAGGGTTTGGATATCGAGTTAAACACTGAGATTTCCCCTGCAGCAAAACAGACCAGTGGAAAGCAGACTTTTGCCTTCAGGCATCTGGATCACTGTGTAGATTTGTATTAGCAGTGGATGCAAAGAGATAATCCCGGCTGAACTTAGCCTCTCTAAAAATTATTTGGTTTGTGTTAAACATATGTTTTGGCATAAAATGATCTGGTGTCTGGATATACTGATCTCTTTCCACTGACTAAAGAAGACATTGCCAATTAATTGAAAGCACGAATATCTTGAGATGAGGAAACCAATTACATCCTAATTTATCAGTAACTAGTAACTAGGATGATTTCAGCAAAGGGTATGTCTTTCAGCACAACCATTTCAGTTCACTGCATGATTCATAAAGAAGTTTACATTTCTTGAGTCAGTATTGAATGAAAAAAAACCTGGAAAAATAGTTATGCATGTTAAATAACAGAAAATTAGAAATTTCCATGTTTTAGGACGTTACAACACCACAGGAAACAAATTCCTTGCCATGGAATGTCTTTTCCTCATCTGCAATTCCTTGTTGTGTCATCACCTCACCTGAAATGAATATGTAGTTCTGCATTGCATGACTAGTGCTTTATATTCAATATTCAGTATATTTGACCTGTGGTGATGTCTGATTTCCCATTAAGCAATGTAAAGCAATCTCATTTATAATAATATCACAAAAATTTCATGAGATACTTCAAGGAATGTAGCTCTTTGTCGAGAAAAAAAGAACCAAGAAAAATATTATTTTGATGATAGTCCATAATTATAGACTGTATTATTCAACTAGCAGCTTCAATTCAATATTGTAATGCAGAATTTGTGTGGGAGGCTGCCCTCTGGCAATAACACAGGAAGAATTTGGGACCTATTATTATTATTGCAAAATATCCTTCTCAGTTCAAGTGCTTTCTTTATAGCCAAAAGAAAGATTCTAGTCCCAGATTCTAAGTTTAAGCACTCTTTCCCCACAGTTTATTAGTGCAATGTAAAATGAGTACAGATACATGCAAGTTCATAATTATCATATTACTTATCTGTGTAAAAGCCTATGTGAGTATTAGTAATGGTATTCCTCAGCACAAAATGTACAATTACAAACACTTTATAGATCTCTGTGGTGCTAGCAATAGGTAATGTTCTTTTACAAAACCAAACAAACCTGCAGCCAGACAGTCCCACAGAAACCAACCAGTTACTGGAAGCTCCATTTCATGGGCCTTGCCCCCCTCATCATCAGACACTCTCCAGGGTATCAAAGCCTTCCCTGTCTATCACAAGATTTTTGTCTTGATGGTTTAAAAAATGGGGAATTGGGGTTTTTTTGGTATGTTATTTACAAAGAAGATATAAAGGTTTTTTGTGCCAGAAAGGGGGGGGCGGGATAAACAGGCTGAACTGTTTTGTGTTTTGCCCTAGGAGAAATCAGGACTAGGAAGTTCACCTCAGTCACCTATGGCATATGCCAGTAGGTGGCATGTACCAAGCATGCACATCTAATTTCCTGCCAGTCTGGTTGTAACCAGTCCTTCAGTGAAATGCAGTGACACAGGCTGGGAAAATTGCATCAAATCCTCAGTTTGCTTCCTGAGAGTTAAAACCATTCTTGCTCCCCTGCAAGCTATTGAAATTGCTTTTATTGAAAATAGGATTTTATAGATTAGCAAATAGCTAAAGGTGTTGCACGTACTCTTGCTTTAGCTGGGTAGGTGCTGCTATAGCCTCGATACTGGCAGATAATCAGGAGTCATTTCTGTGTCATACTTTCCCATTGCCTAGGAGTTCCAAGGGAACCCTGAGTGTTGAATTGCCAGACGTGTTTGAGAGTTGCAGTTTGTGAAGATGTGCAGGGTGAGGCTCAGTTCCACATGAGTTACATTTGCATGTTCACCGGCACAGCTGGTGAGCACAGCTCCCGCTGGAGTGGGACACTGCAAAGGGCACTGTGAAGCAGCTTGAGGAGCATTTCCCTGCCCTGGAATCAAGTGCCAGGGCCTGGCCAACCTTGGTCAATACTGACTGTGCTGGGAACGCTGACACCTGAGTGTAGGCACATTAATCTTGGCATTTGGTTAAAGATCATTTCCCTTTTAATTGCTCGTATCATGTGGGACCTAATTTCATCTGCGTATAGTAGATGATAATCTTACAGTAGAAAAAATGTGACTGTCAAAAGAGGCTTACTTCAGAGGGAAGGGAATCAGTTTCCAGAGACTTCAAGTTTCATTAAGTGCATAAAATGAGCACAAGTATTTCTCAGTCACTTTCACCACAATTCAAGTCACCTCAGAAAAAACACATCTAAAAACAATAGTTATGTTGGGATTGTTCCACCTAAGAATTTTCCACCAGACAAGTTATAAAGCCACTTATGAGTTATTTACTTTATGTATTTGTTACAATTTACGTACATTTGCAAGATTTTGCCTGCAAAATCCATGACTCATTTTGGAAATCCTGAAATGACTGTGAGAAGCAGAGGGGGGCCATTTACAAAGTGCTTTGCTTGTGTATTTTCACTGGAATTTGATACTTCCACCTGGTTAAATTCTCAGCTATGTAGGGTTGTTTGTTTATTTTTCCTGCAGTGGTTTAAGCATCTATATGACGTGGTAGATAATAAGGATTGAGATTGACCAAGGAAATAGCTGACTGATGTTTGTAGTTACTCTGTATTTTTACCATCCTAAAATGATGAGGATGAACAAGCGTTGCTAACAGGATTTTTTCAGATACTGTTACTAAGAGCAGACTCTGCTGTTATCTTGGAAGAATACTGGATTTTTTCCTCGCTGAAAAAGCAATTTCCTTCAATACTTTTCAAAGTGCACCTTTCATTTCAGATAAATACATAGATAGATGTATGTATCGGTAAATCTTTATTCATAATTTTCTGGTTTCTTATTGCTGCTGATACAAGAGGCTCTCTCCTTAACCTCCACCAAACCATGGCCTCTCAGCTGGACAGCCAAAACCCAGCTGCAACTGGCACAGTTCCAGTGCATCCTGTATATCACAAATAACATTTTTACTTATGTGAATTTTCAACTTCTCTTTTTAGCACTTCATGATCTAATTAATAGTGTGAATCTTGAATTTTGTGGCTTTTGGTTTCATTATACCAGTGCTGAGAGGTGTCTGATATGCCATTTTTATAAGCATGTTTAATTTAAAGATGACTATTCATAACTGCTTCTGACACCTTTTGTAATTCTGAAACTCATGGCATATGTGTTTTCATGGGTATGTCAGATACTCTTGCAGTACAATTTTCCATTTAATCTTTTAGATTGACATTAAAATAACGAATCAGCATAAAATATGTTATCTTTTTTCCCCTAGAAACCAGTCTGTTATATCACAAGAGCAAGAAGGTTCATGCAGATTCATTTTTGCTTTATCTTTTAACAGAAACAAAAGTTTATTATTTGTTAATAATTCAGTTATGTTTAAGATTTAGTGAGAATGCAAGTTTTTTTTCTTTTCAGGAATGATGTAAGTATTAATTTCTTGCCTGCTTGCATAATTGCTGATCATTACTTGCATTTTCTCTGCTTTATGACCAGCTTCATACACCTAGCTGAATACAGAACTCCTAATTGTTTTTAAACAGTGATCTCAGCATTAAGTACAGATTCCTGTGGTCATCAACTTTAGATGTTGATATTTAGATTTTATCTAGATGTTGATCAATGTAACAGCACTGTTTTTGGTTGGAAACAGCTATGTTGTTTCTCATCGTGTCTCTTAAACATCCAGATCTGTAATCTAAGTTGCACTTTTTTTAGTACAAGATCTGAGATCATCCAGTTCCTTTTTGTGGTATGTTTTCTGTAAATCAAAACTCTTGCAATCTGTCTTTGATCCTGCTCTACTTTGTGTATTTTCTAACCCTGCTACTCCTCTTCTGTGCTTGCTCCTCTCTTCTAATCCAATTTGATTTTGGAGGAGAAATACACTGGTGATCATTTTCAGCTCTGACAGTTTTTTCTGCTGAACTCTGATTCTATCCTTGTCCACACATCCTCCACCAGAGAAGTCTGAATCCTGGATGCATCATGTTTTCCCACCCTAGGAGTTGCTTCTCTGAGCCTTCTATCCAGATGTTTCAGTTTGATGGCATGTGAAAATTAGTACTTGAGAATTGTACTGGGTATTGTCCCACATATGTCTTCTGAGACTTCTGGGCAGACCATTATTCATTTCCTCCCCTTCCTATCTTCCATCCCCCCTTCCATCTGTGCTTTACCTCCTTGCTTTCCTACATCTCTAATGTTCTTGAGGTCACCTAGTTGATTGGCTCTCTGCAGCCCCTCAATGGGACATATACTAAAGTTGCTGCTTTAAGGTATGATTATTTATGGAAAAGTTGATCCATAAATTCTACTTGTCCTAGTGTATCATCTAATAGATTGTTCCTTAATATCTTAAATATATTGAAATATTTGAATATTCTGGTAAGAGTGATAATCAAGCCTATGTGTATTTTGGTATGCATTTGGGGTGGAGGGGGTGTGTATGTATACCTCAACACAAACTTACAGATGTTTTTACATATTTATATATAAAACATATTTATAGCATTTAGCAGAGTATGGCAAATTAGGCTCCTGTTGGAAATTTTGGGAGAAAAAAAAAAGTAATAAAAAGCTTGTGCCCGCCTTTGCTTCTGAAGGCTATATATTCTCTTAAAATCCTCTTTCTTATCTGTAGTATTTCACAAATTCAAAATTACTTTCTCTTTACTGTTCCCCAGAAGACTTCAGAAACATTAAAAAATCACAAACACCCAAATAAAAAATATTATCAACCTTCATTTGCTGACAAATTTTGCTGACAAAATATTGCTGACAAAATGTTCCTGACATTGTTTGCTCTTGCCTTTTTGACACTTAAGTTGACCATGTGAAGACTTCTACTAGATCAAAATAGAATAGCTACCACACTTTGGATGCCACAATGTCATAATTCTCATATTTCTACTCTCATCTTTTACAAAGGAAGGAAAGTGAGGAGAGGAAAAAAATACATTTTAAGCAATAATGAGGCTGGGGAAATAAACCAACTCTTGAGCTTAATGGAAAACAAAAAAACGATGCATTGACTTTATATGAATAATCTTTTCCATCTTACAAAAACACCTTTTGTTGCTAATGCAGATATGGACACAGAAATATATGCTTTTTGAATACTGCTTTAGTTATCTTTGCTGAATGCTCTTCATGAAAACTTTGATGAACTTCACCCTGTATCTCTATAGAGTTGTCTTCCTTTACTAGTTCTCAAAATTTCTTGCAACATGTGCAAAGGTCTGTAGCACTTTTACTGATTTCTAATGATAAAGTCAGTTGATGAAGAAATTTTACAAGTCTCAGCAGTGAAGGTTTTCAACAATGCAGCTGTGAGTAAACCCTCTTTTCCTGTTCAAAATACGTTGGAACATGGTATCCACTTCTAAACATTGTCATTAAGAAGATTCTTTAAGAACTCACTTTTAAGCTTTTGTAGTTTTTCTACTAACTATACTCAGTCAAATTATAATTTATAATTTATTGGCCTTATTACAACACTTCATTAAAATGTCAGAGGATTCAGCTTCCAGGCAGGGTATTACTGCAAGAGCTGTGCATGCAGTGTTCTTCGCATATGGAAATAGCTACGGCGGTTACGTTCTGCAGCATGAATTAACAAAGATTGATTGCAATCTGTTTTTATTAACTCAAGGAAGAAAAGCGGTGTAGTGATATTAAGAAAATTAATTATAACTTTCTAATCTAGTAATTAATGTGCAGCTGGGCATGAGTGCAGTTAGTGCATTTCAGTAATTTGGCAGTCCTGACAAATTATCATCATCCGTTTTAAGGTAGGCAACTGTTCTCTGATCTTTGCTCAGATTTTTATAATCTTCAGCATTTTAGAGTGGTTTTAACAGTGCAGATGTTAGATATGGCCTTTTACCATAATAACGTGAGCTACAAGTTCAGCTTTATCTTTGTAAACTGAGGTTCAGTTGTAATTTTTTTAAAACCATCTATCATTCTCTTCCAGTGATGTACTGAAATTTCTTCTGAAGCAGTTGTATGAAACAGTGATTACTGGTAATTGACCTGCATATGTTGAATAGCCTTAAAATGCTACTGAGAATTTAATGTATCCTGTAAATTGAGATGCTTCCAATTAAATAGAGTTCTTATGATAATCACTTTCAAAACTAATCAAGTAATATAATGGTGTTACTAAAACTCTTATTGACTTAATTTTGACAAATTAATAAATGTAACCAATGCAATTACTGTAGTGGTCATACTAGTCTGCATTTTTAATAACCTATCCCTGATTTTTTTTCAGAAATACAAGGGGAAAGTAGAAATTACCTAGGTCTGTTGAATTAGCATGACAAGGTGACTTGAGGGGGAGAGTGTGTGCCCTTCTTGCTTTCGTTATGAGACATGAAGGTTATTGGGTCACCCCATGCTCAGAGCTTCTTGTCTATTAGGAAATCAAATGATATTGAACAGAAATTACAACTAGGATCCTAGCAGCAAAATTGATAAGAGAAAATGCTCTTAAGCAGACTGTCTGGTTTTGCTGCTATCAAACCTGATCTACTAAAATCTGTAAAGACTTGTAATCTTCTCAGTATGATTTATATTTAGTCTTATTTTTAATAAGTGATTGGGAAAAAGCACAAAGCATCTATGTAGATCAGACATTGAAAATGGTCTAAAACTATTCAGTATCCTTACACTGTTAAAGCCACCTAATTTATTTACATAAGACTTCTGGGGAATTTGCCTGTCTAGTTTTAGGAATTTTGTTGTTAAGTTTTCATTAGGAATGCATTAGAGAAGGTGTTCTGGGAGACCAAAAGCCAGGAGTTTTCAGTCCAGTGAATCTTGTCCTTTTGCTTCTTTTGTGACACAATTTCAACAGAAAGTGGACACGATTTTCCAGAAGAACTTTTCTCCTAGTTCTTGAGACATTCTCTCGGAATTCAGCAGGCTTTACTTCTCAGACATGTGCTTTTGCTCCCTAGGTTATTGCTTCCTTTAAAAGAAAGCATTAGCTAGAGAGTCCAAATCAGATATTACTGATAGGTGAATGGTGGGCAGGTTATGCTTACAGGCTTCTGAATAATTAAGATCAAGGAATCATGTGGGTGTCTTCATTAGCAGGTTAGTTTGGCTCAGGAGCTGAACTTCTTAAGACTCTCCCAGTCTTCCCTGCTTGCTGTGCTGTGTTTTGTGGTGGATATTTGTTTGGCACTGTTGACCTGCTTGTTCTCAGGTCACGTGATCACAAACCTCATTTTGGATAACTAAGTGAAGCAAAGCCATCTATATCTCTTGTTTGATACAGCTCAATCTGGGCAGAGAGCTAGTCAAATCAAATATTTTAAGCAGAAATGAAAAGATTTGAGTGCTCTATAACGGCAATAAAATATATGGGGAATTGGAGGAGGTAGGGGTTACTGAGGAGATGTTACTCAGGCTCTTATCAAATACCAGCCTTGGAATTTTAGAAAAGACCTACTCGGAAATTCTGTTGGTTCAGAAGAGAATAAGATTCATGCAAATCTCAAATAAGTTTTGCTTTATGCATAACTCTTAGATACACCAAAAAACCACCTCCCCCCCCCCAAAAAAAACCCAAAAAAACCCAAAAAAAACCCACCCCAAACAAACAAATAGAACAATCACAAAAATCAAACACTAAGTATGGAACTTGAAAATTGTCTGAGGTTTGTGGTTGACCTTAATGATTGTGAATAATGCATGGTGGTGGTGACCATCTTATGCTGGCTATTGATTTGTGTTTTGCAGCTAGTGGCATATCAGTGGTTTTAGGACTTAAATTATTCCATTCTGTTTTTCATATAAAAAATGTATTGAATAAACTAGCTTGCACTTCAAAATTAACAATTGGGCAGCACTGCAGTTTATTGTATTAGTTATATTGAGCAAACATTTTGAAAGAAATCAAATGGATGAAGAATATAGTGAATTTGGCTTTCTTTCTCTTCAGACACATGGTTGCAAGTAATTCATATTCGAATCGCTCGAATAATTGAATAGTTTGAATCTGCTTCAAATCTTTTTGTCAATATTCTAAGTTTCTACATTGTTTTATTTTCAAATTTCCTAATTGTTTTCTTTGAAGCTACCAATGTAACACAATTTTCATGAAAATTTGCAGTAATAAAGCTCAGTTTCCACATGGCAAAAGAAGAGTAGTTACATGGCATGCAGCTGTTTCGAGAAAGAGATACTTTTAAGTGTCTTATGTATTCTTTGAAGTCATTTTGTGGTGGATTAGGCAGTCCAGCACTGTAAATCAGTTTGATCACACTGTAACTTTCAGTTAGATCAGCTGCACTTTTTTTTCTGTGCTTTCATGTACTACAAGATATTACAACTGACAAGGAGTGCACATTAAAGAATTAGTTTGTAGATATGTAGGATAAAATATAACCCTAAATTATATCCAGTGCTGTAACTCATTCAGCTGTGCTGAGAAAATGAGTGGTTGCAGAACTGACATGGGTACTAATGTCCAAAAGCTTCTCCAAATTCAGTCATGTATGTGAATGCCTCAAGGCTTTTTGTTGCTATCTGATGTTTTTCCTCACAGCCTTAAAAGGTATGGAATCTTAACTGCAGAACTTTAGTTTTTCTGGATAGGACCCTGGGGTCCTATCACTGGTCACCACAGTGAAGAGATCAGTGTCTGCCCCTCCCCTTCCCCTCACAATAGTGCTGTAGATTGTGATGAGGTCTCCCCTCAGTCTCCTCCAGGCTGAACAGACCAAGTGACCTCAGCCACTCCTCATGCAGCTTCCCCTCCAGACCCTTCACTATCTTTGTTGCGCTCCTCTGGGCACTCTCTTAATGCTCAATGTCTTTTTTATATTGTGGCACCCAGAACTGTCCCCAGCACTCGAGGTGAGGCTGCCCCAGCTCAGAGCAGATCAGGACAATCCCCTCCCTTGCCTGGCTGTGATGCTGTGCCTGATGCATCCCAGGACAGGGTTAGCCTCCTGGCTGTCAGGGCACTGTTGACTCATGTTCAACTTGCCATTGACCAGGACCCCCAGGCTCCTTTCTGCAGCACTGCTTTCCAGGATAACATTCTCTAGTTTGTCCATGCATCCAAGGTTGCTCCATCCCAGGTACAGAATCGGGCACTTTCCCTCCTCAGACTTCTTCATATGGTTGGTGATTGCCCAGCCCTCTAATTTGTGGAAGTCTCTCTGCTGGGCCTCCCTCCCCTGAAGGGAGGCAACAGCTCTTACCAGTTTTGTATCATCTGCAAACTTGCTTAGAATCCCTTCCAGACCTCTGTCCAAGTCGTTTGTGAAAATGTTGAAGGTCACAGGGCCAATTTGATGTTGACTCTGGTGGGGTTTTTTCCCTAATATTGCCATATAATTTTGTAATTATTATAGTAGAGAGTAAGTAGTAAAGAGAGTAGAGAGTGAGTGACTGGCAAGTCAACCTTAAGGATTAATAACCCAATGAGCAACACTTTGGTGATTGTGTTCTGCCTTGACTGGCTTTTAGCTCACTATAGACCTACTGTAGTGGTAGGGAAGGACAGGGAAGAGTAAGAACTCACTAGCATGTCTTTATGTTGTGGAAAACATTCAGCTTGACTTCTTATCCAGTGTCTTCTAAGTTTTGAGTTGGATGGATGCACCTAGCCAACATCAAAAATATGTGGTGTTCTCACTCTAATCTCACATAAAAAAACTGAATGTCCTTGTGTTTCCTTCTTTTTAATGAGCAGACCTTGACACTGTAGCACACCACAACCTAACTGAGTAGACCTGGCTTAGAGGATGTGGTATGACTGAATATCATTTTAAAAGACTTAGCAGAATAGTCTGTTGTTTTATATTAAACAAGCAGTAATAAAACCCCCAGCAGTAAATGCTGTCACTGTAGGAATCCATATAGCAGAGGATAAAGACAGAATGAGACTTGTACAATGATGGGCTAGTTTGAGACCTATTGAGAAGGAAATAAAAAGATATTAGCAAGACAGCTAAGTAGTTTGTTCCAGCCATTTGCCTTCACTGTTTTAAACTTCATGTTAAAATGACGTTTTTATTGTTTTAACACCGACACATCTTTAGGAGGAAATTAGTTAATAGGAGGGAATGATCTTTCAGCAAATTAAATGAAAGGCTACTATTTCCACTTGACATCCGTGAAACTGCCACTACATTCCTTGGAGTAGTGCTTAGAGAAATAAATGAGCAAGTATTCCTTATAATTGAGCTTTAATGGTATCCATATGCTATATATCTTGTAATGGTGCTCATGTTTTGCAGTTTCTGTGTAGTATAAGAAAATCGAGTATTAGTCTGTCAAAAGCCCATTAATGTAAATGTCTTGATTCAATTCTTAGCTGTGGAGAGGCTCATGTGTTTAAAATTACCATCCCAGCAAATTGTGGTTGGTGCAGCAACTCCAACAGACTTTCCGGTTGACCTTTCAGGTTGTCCATTTCATGTCATACAGCAACCTCTCTAGGTAATGAAGTCTACTGGAAGAAAAAAGATTTTAAAAATGCATAATTTTGAATTTCTTTTCAAATGAACATTTTCTAACAGGCATTAGAACATCCAGTCTTTCAGCAACGTTGTTTCACATCCTGTCACAGTGTTCTACTGAGGCCATAAATTAAGTGTTTTCTCTGTCTTTTACCCAGAATTCCCTTCGTAAATTAATTGAGTTTTGCTTAACTAACTTTGTCAGCATTGTTTTAATGGCTAATAGCTTTTGGGCTTGTCTTTTAAGGCTTAAATATGTCATTTGAATATTCAGCCTGTTGTATGGTTAAAGTTTACTGACATCTGAGATTTTCATGAGTAGAACAAGTTCACAAAAGCCTGGTTTTGAGTAAATTTTGTTTGTGAGACAGATTGGTTTATTGTTAATTAGTTGTGAATTGACTAAACATGTCTTAGGTCCTTCAGATAATTAGAAAAAGACCCATTGTTGTCTACAGAGACCACAGCTGTAGCGGAGGTGGTTCGTGCTTGCCTTTTAGGGAGGGGAAAGGAGCCCAGCCTTCTATATTCTATCCCTGCATTCACCCACACATCAAAGAAAATTTGGACTCTGACTGCTGGCCCTTGAATATACTCTTTGGAAATCTGCCTTCCAGAAAGAGGCAGGTTTGAGAAAGTGGGGTCATCTCAAATTTTTATTTGCTCTGATCACTTTGACTTGGGACAGTGTGTTGCTCTCATATTCCCAAATCTGTAATGTAATGTGTCAAGAAGTTACTCATAATAGACTTAAAGACAGTTTATTTTGGTGGCTCTTGAGTTCAAGGTCTCTCTGATTCTGAAAAGACAATTGTGCACGTTACCAAAAGTACTTATTTTGACTGACATTATCTTTCAGAAGTGTCAAAAAAATTACCCAGTATGCCATATCTATCCAGAACATACTGCATTCCAGACATGACCTTCATTGCACTGGAAAAACAAATACGGTCCTTCTTACATGACAATTCTTGCAAGATAGTCCATGCTACATTATTCCAGTCTACAGCTGGGAATACAGAAAAGAAAAAAGGAAAATGTGCAGGAATGGAAAAAAAAGCTTAAAATACTGATTCTTTCACTAAAGCCATCAAGATCAGTGAGGAATTACAAAAAACATTTAAAACCTTTGACCAAATGTTTTGCTGGAATTGGGACAGAAATCCAATTTTCTTAGATGCTTTATAAAACTGTATTATCATTGTACTCATTGGTAATTTATAAAAGAAAAATATCAATGTACTTTCCCTCTGTATGTTGTTAATATGCAAAAGGTTTTTCAAGGTGATTAGTGAAACACCAGTGTGCTGGTAGAGGAACAAAAAGTACTCATATTGTCTCCAGCAGGGTTCCAGAAGTTTTTTTTCTGAGCCTATTTGTTCCATTACTTTAAATAGTAATCTCTTCATGCTTAATTCACTTGATCCTTTATTATATTATTTTCATTTTATTGATTAAAATCCCATTACTGTTAAGAAAAGCTTATTTGACTACTGGATGCCAGGTCCTTTATTATCTGATAATCTGATTTACAAAATCCTCCAAGGAATATCTTAAATGTGGCCATGAGTATTAGTACATGGATTATGATTATATATTTTAAATACTTCTAGAAGAAATGTTTGGTACTTCTCATTTTCTTCTCTACCACGGTAACAAATATCTTCCAGCCTTTTTCAGCACTATTGGATTATTAAGTAATTGGGTGGAAAACACCTTTCCTTCTTCAGGATATTTAATGTAGTGAGGTATTGTTGTAATTTAATACTGCAGAAAGATTATGGGACTTTTTTTTTTTTTAATACAGGTCTTGACTAATCTGGCTTTCCTGAGTTTTTGAAGTAATGTTTGCCCTTTTTAAATTTTTCTTAAACTTTTCTTTGTATTCAGATTGTCCTGGATCAGATTTTTTAGTGCATATGTGGGAATTAAGCTGTATTGTGCTGTGCCTTGTCAACTGAGATAGTCAGCATCACTGGTTTCTTGTAAATAGCTCATCTGTAAGATCAACAGCAGCTGTGTAAAGGTATTTGTTTCTTGAAGTAATAATAAGGAGATTACTGATGAAGTTCAGGGTTAGGTAGAACACAGTTGAATAACTGATAATAGAAACTCCCACTACAGGAAACATGGAATAGCATTATTTCCTCAGGTGAAAATCAGATGTGTATTAGATTATGTGTCATTTTTTGTTTGTTTGTGGGGTATTTTTTTCATTTGCCTGCTATACAGTAGAAAATTTTCTTAATCCTACCTTAATGAATGAATTTGATCATATTTTAGCTGTTGGTTACTTTTCTGTGATGATGCAAACAGCAACGAGATTCACTTACAGAGATGTGAGCCAATAAAATAAAATTCAGTGTTTATTAAACATGGAGCAAAAGCATAACATTCAGAATCAGAATCTGATAAATACAATGTGTAACTTCCTCTAGCCTAGTGATATGCCTGAAACTAATGTCTTTTGAGAAAAATAAGGATGGCCCTTTATTATTAAATTTTCTGGATTATAGTGAATAAATGTATTTTCTATAAATGTGTAAGGATGGGGGAAAGGATGTAAATTGCGTGTAAGTACTTCTATAAAGTATTGACTTCAATTTTATTTTTATGGGGTTAGTAGGCATTGAAGGACAATGTGCATAAGCAAATGTGCCATTTGCTGGGAAAAGAAACTTGGTTTTTTACATTATATCACTGAATTTTAAAAACAGAACCAGCTCTCAGTTCCTGTTCTGAATGGTGTTAACAGAAAGAATTTATAAAGTGATACTGGTGTTTCAGGCTGGCTGCGGGGATTCCCTGCCATTGGTGTTAACTTTTTATTATTAACATATTGTCATTGCAACAGTTTTAATGACAGTTACAGGATTTTAATGCTCAGTCAGTCCCTATTGAAGCAACCACAATCTTTCTATTGGCTGTGAGTAAGGATCAAGGCTTTAGTGACTGACACTGAGAAAAACAAATGTTTATCTGATCCCAGAACAAATGGATTTCTATGACACAGCAATGTGTGGGTAAAGAGAAACAAAGAGATTGAAGTAGACTGGAAGAAGAGGACATTTATACTTTTCTTAAAGCATTTGTCAAAACAGATTTTGTCTTTCACAACACTAGTCTGAAAAAGACTACTTACTTTTTTTTTTAATCTAGGGAAGCTGTCCCTTTCAGTGAACCAGAATGCCACTTTAGTAGAGTTTCATACAGCTGTCACAGCATCTGTGACAGCAGATACCGAAGAGATACTCAGCAGCAGTGGTGTCTCTGTATTGTACATGTTTAGATTGATACACATACCTGCAAATCCATATGCAAGTGTAATTTAAAGCATTTGTTAAGTTAATGTTAATATCTGATGAATATCACAGCTGCAAGTCCTGACAGGCTGTCCAATCTCTGTAACCACTGTTGATCCAGCAGCTGTATTAGAAAGGGAAATAATTGACTGTCAGTCAGCAAGCCTTTGACGTAGGCTCCTTGCAATGACTGGTAGCTACAGAAGGGCTGGAAGCAGACCTTTGCAACTTGTCAGCCCATTATTTTTAATAACAGTGCCATGCCGTTAGTGTAATGATTTCAGTTCTATGATTCAAGCATTTAATGGCACCACATGCAGCATCAAGCACAATAAATGTGACTAGATGCTTTGGAAGGCTTTTTAACCTAAATGACTGTGAACCCACATAAAATATTTTTGTGATACAAGAAGGTAATACAAACTAATTGAGTTCAGAGAAGAAAAAGATTAAATCCTCTTTTTATATTTACTGTCTGATGATAAGGAATGTATATGAACTGTAATGACAAGAGTGATACAGATATATTTTAAATGACTAAGACTGAGATTAGGATTATTTAGGGTATTGAAAAAATAGTGCTGGGAAGTGGGAAAGTGGAATTATTGGCAGAGAAATTACATATAGCTGTCACTTACCATCTGTGCTTTGGTGCTTTGAATTTTACCTGTTCTTTTAAGTCCTCATCAAACTGAAAAGACCAAATGCTGGGATTTTGTCCTGTCCAGAAGATCAGTAGTGGCTTTTCTTGAAAAACTGATACAGCCCTCCTGATAAAGAAACCATTGTTTTCACAATATTTCAGTACATTTATACTCTTTATGGGGTCATGAGTGTCCTTAGCCTGAACTGGAAGGGAATGCTGTTGCGGGATTTCCACCAGACAAACACATCTCACTGCCTTCACTTGAGAATGTGTGAGACAACTTGATCTCCAGTGACTGGCAGTAAAAGAAAGAATATCTCACATAAAGGAGGTTGACTGGGAGAGCAAGAGGAGGATTGTGGAACCAGAGAAGAACAAAGCAGCCAAAAAAAAAAAAAAAAAAAGAGGCCTAACGAACACAACAAGAAAAATAAATAGGGAAGTTCTGGGTTCTAGCACCAGTTCTCCACCCTATTTCTGTGTTACCCAGTCACCTCCAAATGCAAACTGCTCAACACTCATCCTCATAACAAATTTTACAAAGGAAGTTAATAACATTTCTTTGCACTTGGACAATGCAACTGTTAGGGCAAAAGGACAATTTAGCAAAACTTGAAAACTTAGCAAAACTTCCTCTATTTACTAGTAGAGGAAGTCTGATGTGGGATAGAAGCTGAAGTCAGAAGTTAATGAACTAATCAGGATGGAGCGGGGATTTATAGCAAGTCCTCAGGAGAAAAAACAGGATAACCTAAAAGCTGAACATTAGAAAAGAGATGTAGAACAGAGAGATGTACTGACTAAAGTATATCAAAAGTGCCAGATGCCATGGCTATGGTTGTTTTAAGGCAGCAAGCAATCTTAATGTGAAATATGAAGTTTTCAAATAAGCTTTAAACTTACATAGTATTTTAGTGTTAAAGAGCATGGTAAAGAGGACAAGAACAGAGATAAATGGAGTTTCTCATAGAGTCTTCTAAAATTCTTAATTATTTTCCTGCCCAGTGAATCTGCTTCTCAGAAGCAGGAGTTAGTTTTTTCTTGCTCTGCTTAGGGTGTTTTTACTTTGGGTTTGGTTTTTGTAAGGTTTTTGACTGTCAGTAGCACTGAGTTGCACCACTTACTACAGCAGGGGATTTCCTTCTAATACCACCTTCTTTTATTCTGTCTTAACTTATCACATGGATGGCAGAACTGTGAAATTCCATTCATTACTTTCATTTCCTGTTATTTTCACTTCTCTTTGGGGACCTGATTAAAAGTAGTCCATGCTAGTACTCATTATCTCTGGCACTGCTCTGTTGTGTTCTATTCCCTCTTGCTTTTTTAGCCTTTGGAATTGATTAATTAAACCTTAGTATGTAAAGTAATAGGAAGCACGAATTGTTTAGTTCATTCATTAGTGTGTTGTGGGAGACATGCAGGTCTGTGCTGTGCTCAGATAACTTTTATCAGAAATTATTATGATAACAAGTACAGTTTTAGATGGTGACACTGAAAAGTACCTTTGAACAGTTGACATGTGTCATATTGATATTTCAGATCATGTAATGCCTGACTACTAATTGTCTCTCCCTTTCTCCATGTGGGCATGTAAATGTGAGCTTAGTGTACTGTTGGTTTGCCACAGAGTGCCAGTTTCTTTGAGATGATGCCTCAAGCTTTGATGTCCCTTCAGAGCACCAGTAATGTGAGAAGTGTCATGGGGCAGACAGCTGTAAGGAAAGGGTTGTATGAACCCTGCCTGTAAAATCCTAGAGAAAATCCGTGTTTTTTCCACAGAGAAATGTTACAGGAATTTGATGTAAACACAGCAGCCCAACAGTCTCAGTGGACTGTTTTGTAAAAAGAAGATACTCTGATTATTTTAAGCACTAATAGACACAGTATCACTAGATCTACATGTCCAAAAACCATGTATCAGACCACAAAATAAGTATACAATGGTATCTGGTCATTTTTGGAGCCCATGGAGGAGGTGATTTATTTTTATTCTCAGCAGCTGTCAGACTTCAATGCATAGAGTAAAGCATGGTCTTCCCAAAGGCAATTTTACTGGCCTTTGCTTATTCTCTGCTGCTCTCCAGAGGCAGATGAGATTGTTTCCTCTTCACCTTGGTTCTCTCTGGCATTTTGTTCTCCACCTGGGTCTTGGCTCCTCCTGCTCCATGTCAGCTGTTTTCATTCACTGTAGTGTCCTCTCATCTAAGTGTTCAGGACCCATCACTACTCTGACCTAATCATGAGCAGATACTTTTCACCACAGAGAATATTTAGTGAGCTTTCATGTAGAATGACTTGGACGTGGAGCAGACAGAGCTTTCTTGCCTTCCCTGTGTCTGCCACTGCTGACTGACCCTTCAGGGAGTTGGGGAATTGTCCTGGCAGAGGCCATAGCACACACAGGTTGGTACTGGAAATTTGTACTTTGTGTACCTCCTGCTCACTTTCTACTTTTACATCAATAGTGCTCTTCAGCCTCTGCTGAAGTTCTGTCTGCTTTCAAGAGAAACTGCCCATTGGGTGACCACCTTGGTGAAGATCAGCCCACTGGGCAACATTTGAACATTTTACCCTTCTGCCTGAAAGTACAGTAAAGAGCCAGTGACCATTCTAGGGCAGCTTTAGAGGTCTCTGGGTATATTTCCTTATAAAGATAAAAGGCAAAAATGCTGGGAGGAGGGTAGCTTTTCTTCTTGGAAAATGTAACTATAAACATTGCCTTTGAAGGACCTGATGAACTTCACGGAGAAAAGCAGGGATCTTGTTTTAAAATCTATTTCATATTAGCATCTTTTGGGAGCTATGCTGGTAGTTTCTCAAGTGCTGAACAGTTAGCCACAGCAATCTGATTTTTCTACTCTCATTTCCAGACAGATGATGGTGTGCATGTGTCTCCAATACAAATGGATGGATCTCCTGTACTGGCAACACTGAAGTGGCCAGGAGATCAGCACATAATGCTGACTGCAGATGAATAGGCAAACAGACAAAATTAATGTTCTCAAACTAACAGGTTTTGAGGCTATACCTCTTCATTATATCACTTGTTGCAGTAAAAAACATTCATGTTTTGTCTGTCATTGCAGACATATGTAGAATTTTTTTTCTTATTCCCTGTCATCCCATAAAATTGAGTAGCCACCTGTGTTAATCTTCCTCCTGGGGCTGCTGATGGTACCAATTCACTGTCTGCCTCCTCCTGCTAAGTCAGCACCCCTAAAGACTGTCTCTCCAGGTAAGAGCTGGTACCAGCCAGTCTTCAGAGAGGGCAGCTGGACTGAGCAGGAAGATGCCAGCTGGGCAGTGACTAGGCAAGAGCAGTAGTTAACACATTTATTGTCACAGCTGAAAAACTAACCAGCTGTTAGAATTTGCCTACATGATCCTCCTCACAAAGAGGAATAAAACAGATGTCAAAAACTACCCTGCAGGCCAGCTAGCTGATTTTCAGTTTCTTTTTCAGCTGTCTCCAGACAGTGAATGAGAGGTGCTTGACAGATTTCCTTTCTCTGAGAAGGGATACTGTGGAAAAGTCAGCTCCAGCAGGAGTCTGGATGCCTTGGGTGATTCTGGTACCGTTTAAGCCTGCAAGAAGTTAGCTGTCATTTACTGGAAGTTGGGTAGGAAGACATTCACACTTGCTGCTGGGGCTAGAAATACAGTTGCTGTGCTATTCCTGTCACAGGTTCCCCAGTTTGACCCTGCCTTGGCAGCTCCCACCACAAATTTGGGTGGAAAAGTTGAGTAAGTGCCAGTGGTGTGTGCAAACATGGGATTTCTGTACCTTTCTTTCTACTCTCAAACAAAGGTAAGGGTGATTTACCAGTTAGTGGGAGAACAAAAACACATTATCTTTGAAGCGTTAACAAAAAAATCATCAGTTTCAGTGCATGTGAAGACAGGCCTTTAACCAAGATCCTAACATTGTGCTTCTGGGGGTGGGGGAGAAAAAAGTAAATTTTTAAAAAGAAGTCTTTTTAACATTTAATTTATCAAGTAAAATGATTGAAACTTTAGGCAAGGAATGGCTGTGTGCTTCATAGTTGGGTTTGTTTTTAATTTTGCTTTAAAATATGAATCTCTAATTAAAACTCAAATCATACGGCATAGTTTATTAGCATTCTTAGCTGCAGTACTAAAAGGAGAAAGATGTAGCACAGGAGTTTGAAGGGAACCTCTTATAAAAAGTATTAACATTAAATCACCCTTTAACTCCCCCCAGTGTGCTCTGTGGCATTGGATTTAGATTCTCAGCAAATTATTAGGAAAAAAATTAGGAGAAGCTGCTCTTCTTTTTTTTTTTTTTTTTTTGTGATGCATTGACAAATTATTCCTATGAAAGTATTTTCAGATGTGGCAATCCTAAATGATGCATGAAACTCGACATTCTATGAAAATGGCCTCTGAAAATCATCCTTTTGGCTGCCATTTGTCTCCCTTTCCCAGGGAATGACAGTATCACAGTGAGGGTCAGGTTGAAAGGGACTGCAGTGGATCATATGGTCCAACCTTCCTTCTCAGGCAGGGTTATCCGAGAGTACTCTCTAGTACCCTCTAGAGTACAGAGGATGCCACTGTATTATCCATAAAATACTTTTTCCCGTATTTGCTTATTTTTTATGTTGAGTGTGTGTGTATTTAGAACATCTTAATTGTTGGGGTTTGAGTTCAATCATTTGCTTAGGAATTTCTGAAAGCAATTAAGTTTAACCTTTTGATGTATTTTGTGTTATCTGTGGCTCTATAGCAACTTCATCTTTTAAATATATTTTCTTTAAAATGAAAAAATAGATACCAAGTATGTAAATGAAAAACCTGATGGTTTACTGACCTCCCTTCATTTGTTCTAAGAAGGGCTAGTTGATTTAAATAAATTAAAATATTATGAAGGACTGGTAGTGACAGAAAATAAATGCACCAAAGGCTTTGGCAGTGTATAGACTGAAGACTTTTGCAATATATTAGACACTTTATTAGAAATGCTGTGACTGGACACTGAGTATTTATACTGACTTTTTTAAAGAGGAAGACATAGGAATAATGAGCAATTCTGCCAAAATGGACTGTGCCCTTGGAATTTGTTGTAACTTTGATTGAAATATAAAAATCATAGAATGGTTGGGATTGGAACAGACATTAAAAATCATCTAGTTCCTAAAAAATAAATTGAAGATAAATTGTAAGGTAGGGAAAAAACCTTTCCATTAATTAATGATTTTAAAATATGACATTACAGAGTGTTTATCTCCAGTCCTCCCTTTTGTTATGTGTATTAGCCTGTAGAGAGTTCAAAACCCATCTGGTACCTGTGAAGCTAATTGAAATTTTGAGATTTGGGCACCTGGCAAGGGGTAACTGTAGGAGACTGGTCTCCATGGGTTTGCTCTGTAACAGGAAAGACTCCATCTTCAGTTTAATCTCCTCTGTGAAGTGATTTAATTCTGTTATCTCCCTGTGCTGATTATCAGGGGAAGCCCAAAGATGTTCATTTCAATGAGTACCCTTGCTGGAATTACGGTGCTCTCACATTTCCCCACCTTCTCTCATGGTCACATCTGTAGCTGGCACACAGCATGTCTGCTGAATTACAGTGTGGGCAGCCAAGTGGCATGTGGTCATAATTTTAAGACTAAAACATGAAAAAGCAATCATATTATGCTTTCAAATCTGTCTGGAGACCGCAGGCTTCCTTTGGGGAATAAAGGGTTTTTTGACAGAAAAACTCTGATAATTCTACATTACTTCTCTTTTCAAGGCATGTTTGCTTGGGGGTTGAGACTCAAGGAGAAGCATGAAGTGCATCTTGGAGTGCTGGGAGGGGAAAGCTGCAGGGAAGTTTGTGTATCCTTTGCACTCTGCCTGTTTCTCAACCTCCATTTGGAAAGGTCCCTCTCTCTCCTGGGTGTCTGAGTGACAGCTGGTGGTGTGGAGGGACACAAGGCGGGTTCTGAGGACTGGGCAGCACTCTGCTCCTGCAGAAATCCTCTTAAAACAGGATTAAGCCTAACCAGCTCCAGTCACAAGCTGTACTTTCCAGGCAGATCTTCCTTGGTCCCTCAACCACCAGGTACAACCTGCATGCTCCTGCTCTGGTGAATCTCAATGGACCCTTCTCACTGATTTCTCAGTCACAGCACTTTGCATTTTCACCCACAACCACAGGGTAGTTTCCTGCAGAAAAAAATCAACATTGGTAAAGTCCAAAGGGGCTGTTGGAACTTATTTTCATATTTAATTCCAAAACCTTTATCAACAGTGATACTTGGATTGCTTGACGTTGTTGCTGCTGTGTCTCTTTTATTCTGGCCTTCCACCTTTTTTACTGGCTAAGTCTGCAGGAGAATACTGACTGTCCTGTTGTTCTGGTGCATTTTGCATTAAATATTGAAATTCTGACTTCTTGCTCTGCCTCCAGCTTGCAGAGTTGTCCTGGCATCCTTCAGGAACGGTTTGGGTATAATAAACAAGTTGTCAGCAGAGACGAGCAGTTCTGCTCACTGATGACAAGAATTTTGATAAGTGTTTTGGCCCTTTGAAGTACTTGTGCAGTTTCCCTGAGGATTTGCTTTTCCTTTCAGTTGAAAATTAGCTGCTGCTTTATCGGTATTGGGGATGTAGTATAATTTTTAAAAATTCTTTTAAATATGGCTGTGCTTCTGAATTTCAGTAGTTTTTAAAAAAGCAACCTTTGAATATTTATATTTCCTCTGTGGTTCTCCCTCTTGGTACACTCTGTACATTTTAGAAGACTTAGTGATCTCATACTTTCTGGTTTTATGTACAGATGGACCAACAATGGTCTGCTGGAAAAATACTGAATTGAGTTACCAGCAGCCCAGGTCAATCAGGTTCATGTTTCCCAAGAATGAATGAAAGTAGAGTTACAAACACTGGTTTTGAGATTCTGTGGCACTCAGTGTTCAAAAATAAAATTTATAAAATCTGTGAGAAATATTACAAACCCAAATATTATGCTACTCTGATCCAGATCCTCACTTCAAATTTATCTTACATGATAAAAGTTATAATAAGTCCTGAAGTTCTATGAATATGTTACAGATTTTTTTTGTGTGTTTTATGCAGTGTAAAATATACTATTGTAGACACTGTGATTTGAGATAGGTTTAAATAGTGGCCTATAAACTGAAATTATTTTAGTACTCATCTATATCTTCAAAGTTTGAGTAGTGTGTCTCCTTCCCTCTTTCCTTCCTGAAGTGTATAGTAGGAATTTTGTTTTTCTAACTCTGATGTCAATACATGACTGACACTTGTCAGTACATGACAACACAACACACATATTGAACTGAGTATCAACATAAGAAAAATTGAAAAATTCAGTGGCAAAGTAAATTACAAGAAAGCAAGACAAAGGAATGCAACTAATATAAAAAGTATCATACCAGCCCCCCTTTGCTGTCCTCCATCTCTTTCTGAAAAATGCATTTGTCAGCTTACAAGACATTTGTGACATTAAACTATTAAACTGAGTGAAAATAAGATGCAAAAAGTTTTTTAGTGCTTTACAGGTTTTGCTTTGCATGGGAAGAGTGATCTGCAAATAAGTTTGGCACAGAGTCATGTTTTAAGAATCTCCCAAATGCCCTGGTCATTCTTTGGGTTCATTGCTGCTGTTTCTTGACTTGAGTAATGGGCACTCCCAGACAA
>VXBR01008118.1:1082390-1132090 GCA_013400215.1 Cisticola juncidis
AAAATCTGTAATAGCTTGCAACATTATGTAGGTTTGCTAAAACTTGGGAGTAGAAATAAAACCTGTCAACAGAAACTCAGGTTTGCATCTTAAGACTTCAGGAAACTGGTGCATAACTTCATAACCAAAGAGGAGTGAGATACCCAGCACTGACTTTATGGCTGAAGAGTAAATAGCATTGCCTTTTTTAACTTTGCAGAAGTTTTTGTTGACCCTGATAATGGTAATGCTGAAGAGCCTGAAAAATGTCTGAGTTGGGAGCACTGGTTATCTCATGCATGAGCAGAAATCAGTATTTTACTATGCTCTAGTTATTAAGATTTACTGAGCTGTTAGATTTGTATATTATATGTTATTTTCTAGGGCACCTCAAGTAATTTATAAATGTACTCATTGTTTATAATCTCTGACACAGATGTCTTTTTCCATTTAATTTGTTCTGTTCATGTTCTCTCTCTTAAAAGTTCTGTTTTGTTTAAAAGTATACAATATTTAGGATTTGGAGGGTGGGAGGGTAGGGATGAAAAATTAGCACCCTCTTAATTTTTTTTTTTTTTTTTGTCTACTTTCCCAATCAAAAAATGATCAGAGTGTGAAATCTCTCACATTCTGTATGCTGACAGCTTTGTTGGGTATTTCCTGGTCTCTCTCTTCAGGAGCTGACTGTCTGCTTAGTGCACACTGGACTATCATCTTAAAATAAGGATGGAGTTAAATGGAATCAGAAGCAGTACAGTGGTTGTTCCATTTAGTGTGAGGGAATATAGAAAACTTACCTGTTCCATTGCTCCTAAAGATGAAATACATCCTATGAAGATGATTGGAGGGCTGGAGCACGCCTCCTGTGAAGGCAGAGAGAACTGGGCTGTTCAACCTGGAGAAATGTTTGGAGAGACCTCAAAGCAGCCTTCCAGTACCTAAAGGAGTCTGCAAGCGAGCTGAGAGGGACTTTTGACAAGGGCAGGTAGTGATAGGACAAGGGGGAATGGCTTTAAACTGAAAGAGATTAGATTTAGATTTGATACCAGGAAGGAATCATTTTATGTGAGGGTGAGGAGACACTGGAATTGGCTGCCCAGAGAAGCTGTGGCTTGAAGTGTTCAAGGCCAGCTGGGACAGGGCTTCGAGCAACCTGTGAAAGGTGCCCCTGCCCATGGCAGGGGTGTTGGAACCAGATGATTTTTATTGTCTCTTTCAACCCAGACCATTCTATGATATGAGAAAATAGCAGACATCCATTGCTGAAAGTTGCATGAAAAATTTTTGAGGAACTGAAGTGTAAATTTTGGGTTATACCGCTTATTGAAATGAGCTTTTCAGTGACAGAGCTCACATCTGGGACTAAACCAGCACATAGCTTTGTTATTTTGCAGATTTACCAGAAATGTGTTCATGCCTTTTTTTCCTAACAACCCAACCCAAAAAAATGAAAGCTACATTAAATAGTACATAAGATGTAATATAGACATTTATTTCCACTTACTTTTTGCCGTAAGAGTAAAGAACACAAGTTTGTAATTTTCAAACCATCTTAGACAAGAGGAATCATCCACTCATGGCAAAACACAATGCTGCATGCAGAAAACCTTTTGACAGCTGTGTTTGGAAATGTTCCTTGTTAACAAAACACACTACATCAAAGTGTTCTGGCAAGTTGTATTGATTATCAGCAGACACTGGGGTAGAGTGCAAGTAGAGTGTTTTCTGTCAATTTTGGCTGATGCCTTGCTGCAGGAACACCTCGATGTTTTCACTTTGAGATTGATTAAGAAACTTTATAGAAAAAAGCATATATGTTTTTTCCGTTTGCACCATAACAAGGTAACTTTTTGAAATTCTGAGGGTTTGGGTTTTTTTTTCTTCCTGTGAACTTTGTCAGCTCTTTTAATCTGGGTGATTTGAAAACAAGCTGAAGTATTTTCATCTGGAAGTCAGCATTTAGAACTTGAGAAAGCAGGTACCAGAGATGGGGTCTGTTCTTGGGTGAATACTAGTCTGTGAATTCTTCAGACTGCAAAGAGGTTTCCAGACATGTCTGCAGTACTCACCTTGATCCTATTCTCTGTAATATCTGGTGCTTTTATGTTACTGTTCAAAAAAATTCCAAAGCACAGTAGATTGAGTGCAGACAGTTTGTAAACCAGGTTTGGGTTTCTCTTCACTCTGTAAAAAGTACTCTAATCTTTGTAAGATAGATCTTAAAATGAGATATTAAGATACTGAAAACTTGTGCTCTGTTTCAGTCACACAAATACCATATCAAATTTGGATTGTGTGCATCTTTGCAGTACCCTGATTTCATTGTGTCACTGATTTTGGTCTGCAGCTATGAAGATTAGAAACACTCTTTGGGCAATTATTTACATCAGAGCAGGGGACTTACATGTGTCTCAGCCTCTTGCACCTTTGTGGTCAACCAGAGGAACCTTATCAGATCTCTTTCCTTTGTGCTCTCTGTGCCTTTTCTCTGCTTTTAAAGTTTAATGGTTTGGTTTTATTTTGTATAGCTGGCAGAAGTCTCAAAATACCATGTTAATATAGTTGGCGGGGAGATTGACTTAATGGAGTCTTAATTTCCATGTATTGGTTAAACTTCAGTTATAGATTATCTTTTGAAAAAGAGCTTTTAATGTATCTGAGAATAATCATGATTTAGTGGGTTTTTTGCTGATTTGGGGTTTTATTATATTTTATCTCAGGAAGAATACAGTATTTTCATGGTTCTGTAACTCAATGACTGTAGTTTCTGCTTAAGTGTAAAAGTAGAATTAAAAGTTTATTTATATATGGATGTGTTTGTGTGTAATGCTGTTTACAACTTAGAAAGGTGGAAGACATTCCAGTACCTAATAAGTGTATTTGTATGTAACATTCATGCTAATAATATGCCAGTCTAGTATGTCGTTCTTCACCCAGATGCTCTGGAACATTAGCTAGCTTTTCTTTAATTTCAGGGGATTTTTTCTGAATATTGCTGATGGAAATTTCAAGGGGGAAAAAAACCCCACCTTTTTGTAATGAAACTTTAGTAGACTTGCTGTCCTGGGTCTCAACCAGCATTAGTTTCTAATGGGGATTTAGCTCTAAATGTGCTTCACTCTATTCTCAATACAAATCCTAAGATTAATTTTGCTGTTAAGTATCTTTCGGTCATAATTAAAACTGAAGTTACTCATCCTAGTAGAAGTGCCCAGACAGACAATATACACTTATCCTACCCTATTAAAGTCTCACGTATTAAGAAGGATATGCTGTATGCAATGCTTTTAACTTAAAGCCTATTTTGTATGTATGCATTAATTTAAGTTGATAAACAATTGCACTGTAGAAATTAGAATTAGAATCAGAATGTTGTGTTAAGTACAGGGGAAGACAAGTCAGTGGTTTTTTGCCTTTAAACATGATATCCTGCAATGAAACATGGTTATAGTGATAAGTGTAATGGAGCCATTTGTGAGCAAAAGATTGGGTTGTTGCAAAAAGCAACTGTACAGCCTAAGCAGAGCTGGACCGAAGGACTCAAGGTCCTGTGGTGAAATCATGGAAGGCTGCTGAGGCATGGCTCCTTACATACATATTAAGTACATTTTAGATTAATTATCTTCTCATGATTCTGGTATAGCTACTGCCTATTACATTTTATTAGCTTTGTCTCATAGAAGCTCATGATTATTTTCTGTCTTTCTCTTCCTCCCATCTTAGTGGAATTGGTCGAAATTGGCCATGGGCTTCTGGTGGAAGCAGCATTTTGGCAGAATTTGGGACTTTGCATCTGGAGTTTGTACATTTGAGCCACCTGTCTGGAAACCCTGTCTTTGCTGAAAAGGTTAGACTGCTACATCAAAATCATGTTGTAAAAGATAAATCATATATTCAGAGACTAATATGAATGGGGTAAGATTTGGATTTTCCTCAGTTGTAAGTATGTATCACATTTTCTCCAATCACCTTAGCGTGTTTTTGTATTAAAAAGTCAAAAGTCTCTTCCAAAATTATTCTGATGTATGTTCATGTATATGGCCCCATAAAACATTTAATTTCTGTTTATATTCTAAATTAGTATCACATTAAGCAATCAGACTGTACGGCTTTCTTCAGTTCTTTACTTAATGGGGTGTAAACAAAACCTGACATTATATTCAGGATAATAACTGATGTCTAGAGAAAACAAAGCACCATGGTGATTTCAACAAGTTTACTCTTCAAAATGCTGCATAATATCACTGTTGTCAGGGAGGTCAGAAAGTCCTTCCATTGCACTGACCTATAAGAAATATACTTTGAACTCTCTTTGGGGAAGGGAAAAAAAAAATCACGTTCTTAGACTGAACAGTGGTTTTGCGTGCTAATTCTTCCAAAATTTGATAACATTGTCTTCTGGATACTTTTTGTATACATGAGCCATGGAAAGAACTCCTCCTTCCCTCAGTTCCCACCTGAAAAATTCTGCTTTGCTTTTTGATGTACTAATAACCAACAAGTACTGTTCTTTATAAGATGTTTATCATTTATCTTCTTTTTATTTCCTAATTAAAATGGACACTTGTTTTGGTTTTGTATTCTTTCTGCAACTGCCCCGTGTTACCTATAGCTGATATTATCAACTTAATAATCTAATTATTGATGAGACTCCAGATGTTTAGCAGTAGGTCTAAAAACAATAGTCAAATCTAAAATTATTATTAGGTAAGGACTGAGTGGCTTTGCTGCAGTACCATTGTCAGCATTGGAATAAATTTTGTGAAGCAAACTCCTGGCAATTTTCATGTATTTAGGGGTAAATTTAAGGACAGTTTCTCTTAAATTTGAACTGGGGAGGGGGAGTGGATGGGTAGGGGGTGGCAGCACTGAGAAATCTCCAGAAACAAATTGACAACATGAGTTAATTATCTTGTAACATTTATGGTAATTTAATGCATAACATCTGTTCCACTAAGAGACAATGAAAGTGCATATCTTAAAAATCCTAACCCATGGTTCTCCTACACAGTGGCATCATGCTCTAGCTGCAAGATGTTGCAAATCTGTTTATGTAAGCTGTTCTTAAAACCCTTTAGAGATTGCAATTCCAAAGCCCTTGGAGGCAAACCATTACAGGGCTGGTACACTTGATAAAGAAGAAAAAACACTAGAATAAGCTTTGCATGGACGTATTCTTAGAAGAACTCATTAATTGAGGTCTAGGACTCATTGCAGCCTGCATTTGGGCAATGAGTAGTGTCAAGATGCAGGAGGCAGTTTGTGTAGTGCAACAGAAATCCTTCTGCAGCTTGGTATAAGTTAATTTATCTTCTTTTCCAGTAGCTACTTCACTGGGTCTCTAGGCACTCAGGGGTTTATAATGAAGCTGTCAGTACCTTTTTTGGTACTATTTCTGCAGTGCTCAGGGTCCTCATCCTTCCAAGCCGCTACATTTGCTTTTCTGTGAATCCTAAAATTCAGTATAACTCATTTTATGTGCTCTGCAGTGGATTGTGCTGCTGGATGGCTCCAGCTGCTGAGCATCTGGACTGTAATTGTTTCCCAGGGTATCTCATTTGTAGTGAGCTCCTTAGCAGTGCCAGCAGAGTGCTCAGGGCTGCCTGGGTCCCTGCTGCTGGGCAAGCTGGTTGTATAAAGCTCAGTCAGTTCCAGCCATGCTCTTCTTTACAGTGCACTTCCACATCTGAACTAGGTGATAAGCTTAATATTTAATAGCATTTCTGATTTAGGTATACAAGGAATGTAAATGCTGATGTAGCTGAGCTAGTTAAGGAAAATAGCCTCAGTGAATTTTGGTATCCTGTGGAGATGAAGGATGCTCTGCATGGCAAGTCATGAGCTTTGGAGCTTGCTCCTGTTGTGTTACTTCACTGCTGACAATTGACACAGAAACTCCAGAGGTTTTCAGGAACTTGTTTGCATGATGATATCAACTTTTTCAATAGTGATATGATTGCACAGTGGTGTTTGGGAGTGTGTGTGTTGAATAAGATCAGGGGTGTTATTTTTAGGCATGTTTACACTCTTGTATTTTGTGGGGAAATGGATAAGTGCTCAGTATCTTGTACCTTCCACTAGGTAATGAATATCCGAAAAGTTCTAAATCGACTGGATAAACCAGAGGGCCTTTACCCCAACTACCTGAATCCCAGCAGTGGCCAGTGGGGCCAGCGTAAGTAGCTGAAGTCTTTGGTACTATGACCTGTCCATCAGTGTTCTCTTTGCAGTTGTTAACTTCCTTCAGTCACTGTTACGTGTTTTTTATATAAAAAAGAACTTCTATAGCATATAGAAACTCACTTTATATCTGAAGTTCTATAAAATGTAAAAAATACTACAAATATAAAAATAATAATTAGACTTGCTGTATTTCAATCTACTTTCCTGAGCTTTCAGTATGACTTATGGAAGCAGGGAAATGTATGAATATGTATGACTTTTGAAAGGAATTTGTGGACTACAGAAGTCTCTTATTCAAAAATCTGTGCTCTCTGAAGTAGCTGTATAAGGAAACATTATCAGCTTGTCTGAATCAAATTCCACATTTTCAAAGCTGAGTGGCTCCACTGAAGGAAAAAAAAGTAATAAGACAAGTCTTTACAGTTAATACCAGCTGTGATTTCTGTTGAAATGTAATGCCACCAACTGAGGAAGCAAACTAAACAAAAATGTGTCATGGCATTAATCCCCTTGGAGCCATTAATGAAGATACCAAAATTAGAAGGAAAAGACTATAAAATACTTGAATTACTTGAATTTGTTAGCCCCTTCCTGATGACTGAGCCTTTTCTTGTTGTTCATTTCTTTCTCTGATTTCCACAACATGTCAAAAGCCTGCACAGTGTGCAGGATCATGAGACCTTACTGCTTTTTCCACTTTCCCCAGAGGGTCATAATCAGTGGCACAGGGTCTGGCTGGAAGCCTGTCACTGGTGGTGCCCCCAGGGGCCTATACTGGGCCCAGTATTGTTTAACTTATCCAACAATTACTTGGATGAAGGGGAGATGCCTCCTCAGCAAGTTCTTTCAATACCAAACCTGGAACAGCCAATACCCCAGGGTGCTGTGCAGCCCTTCAGCAGGACCTCAACAGGTTGGAGAGATGGGCAGAGAGGAACTGTCTGAAAGTCAACAAACACAGATGCAGGGTCCTGTACTTGAGGAATAATAACCTCAGGCACCTGTACATGCAGCCTGCTGAGAGCAGCTCTGCTGAGAAGGACCTGGCGATCCCTGTGGACAATAAGGTGGCCATGAACCAGCAGTGCCCTTCTGGCCAAAAAGTCCAATGGCAACCTGGGCTCCATTAGGAAAAGCATCTGTTAGGAAGAGCATTCCCAGAAGGTCAAGTGAGGTGATCCTGCCTCTTTACTAAGCTCTGTTGAGGCCACAACTGAAGTGCTGTTTCCAGTTTTGGAGTTCTGGGCTCCTCAGTACAAAAGACATGGAGCAGGTCTATCTGAGGGTGACAAAGATGATTGGAGCATCTCTCCTTTGAGGAGAGCCCTGAGAGAGCTGGGCTGGTTCAGCACTGAGAAGAGACAACTGAGAGGGAACCTCATCAATGTCTCTTAAGTATCTGAAGAGAGGATGTCAGAGGATGGACCAGGCTATTCTCCAGGTTGCCAAGCAATAGGACAAGAGGCAACAGGAAGAAACTGAGGCACAGAAAATTCTACCTGAATATGAGAAAGAACTTTTCTGTGCAGGTGACAGAGCCCTGTAACAATTTGCCTCTGTCTGGGAGAGGTTGTGGGGTGTCCTTCAGTGGAGATATTCAAGAACTATCTGGACACAATCCTGTGCCATGTGTTCCAGGATAATGCTGCTGGCGCAGGGAGGTCGGGCCAGATGATCCATTGTGGTCCCTTCCAACCTTACCCATTCTGTCATTTCTGTGATTTTATTGATTAAAATCTATTTTTGGAAGCTTTGTGCCACTCTGAGTTAAAATGGTGCCCAAAAAGGTTGTGCTGCTCAGTTGTATTTTCCCATCAAGGCAAATTCCATTTCCCTGTAGGAATTAGAAGTACGCCTGCCATTTCTTAGTCTGCTGTGCCGTAAGGCTTCCTGCAGCTCACTGTGCCACCAGGCCTGTGGCAGCTCAGCATGCATGACCATCAACTGTGGTTGTATGTTGGTATAAATATCCTTCTTACAGATCTGAGACGTGGGCCCACTTGTAACACATTTTGGTTCAGCACAGCTTTGCAAAACATAAAAATCTCCCGTGGAATTGTTGATCCTACAGCTGTAGGTACTGGATTTAATTAGAGACAATCTCAGCACCCGTGAGACAGACACAGTTAAGGCCTTTCTTGGCTTCTGTTACCCACAGAAGCAGCTTTTTGATGCTTCATGCAAACAGATCTTTCTAGTGGCTGAGGCAATTAGTGGATCTGCTTTATGTATTTCAAAGCAGTCAAAACACTTATTCTACCTTATGCCCTTTGTTATTTCCATATTTTTAATATAATTGCGTCTTAGGCACTCTTCATTCACACAAAATGCCAGTTTCTGTTGGTGTGCACAGAGAAAGTTTTACCATACACGAGCTTTGTTTTCCAACAGCAGGCAGTGTTGACAAATGAAAGTTTCCTGTGTTTTCATTTGTGGTGGGCGCAGGTGTTGACACGGGTCTGTCCCTGGCGTGCTGAAGCAGCAAAGACAAGTTCCATCTTGTTACATCTCTTCCCTATCAGTTGCCTCCATTCACCAACACTGATCAGCTAATTTTTTCACTGCAGAGAAGATCAGAATGTGAGACTGGAAAAATATGTTATTTTTGATTGCTTTTCTAGGCTGTTTTCAGCTGATTACAACAGAACGGAAAAACCAAACAACCAAGACCCTTAATTGGTACAAGACAGAAATATTTTCTCTTAAACATAAAGTGTAGAGGGAGGGATGGTTTCTGAATGTTTCTTCTCCAGCAGTGCTGTAGCTGCAGCTGTGAAGGCCACTGGTGGAGCTCTGCCACTGTTCCTGTAAATTCATTTAGCGGTTGTTATTTTGACAGTAAACTGACAGTGATTTGCTGCAGCATGCGTCAATTGGATTTGTCTACTGCAATAATGTATATAATAACAGGGCTTATTATTGATGAAACTCTGCTTGTGCTATTTAGTTTGCAAATGTCAGAGGTTTCTATGGTAATTTATTTAGGAAACCGTAAAGGTCATTTAAATGCTGCTGTTCAAAGATCAGCCTTTGATCACAGGAAATGTTCCCATTGTTTTAAGAAACTTCTTTTTGGATCATGAACATTTAATTTTAAAAATGGTGTAGTCTTCCCAGAATTTCAATGTATCTCGTTCAAAAGAGGTTGGAGAAGGAAAAAAAAAGACATTTCAAACCCAGGTTTGGTGGTACAATATATTTGGTAGGCAAAGGGACAGGATACATTCAGAAAACTAATTTTTTTTTTGCATGTCATAGACTAGTGGAGGAAAAGGACACTGTTGATATCGTTTGAATAGACAAATATCGATCTTCTACATTTGCATGTGTTTGCAACCTATCTGGAAGGTGAAAGGAGGCTTTCCATGGAGAGAAGATATAAAGGGATATAAAAATAAATTTTCTGTGTTCCTTTGAATTCTACCCAGAGGGGCATACCTTTGAAGCTAAGATCAGATTTAGGTGTCAGGAAGTGTGAGCTCCATATCACTAACTCTTCTACATCTTGCTTTCTCATGGCCAGAATTTAGTGGTATGACTCAGGGACTTGCTGTGTGATGATATCTCTATCCCAAATTTCTTAAGTGGGATTAGCAGGTCCCTCCTTTGCTGTAAAATTGACAGTTATAGATGAGTAGTCCTGGTAAAGCACTTTGAAATTTTTCACTGAAGACTCGATAAATGCCAAATCACTTAATTTTACCAGGCAGCAACAAGTTTTAAAAGTAGGCCTCTAGCTCCTCTTCTTAACCTGATGGAGCTTAGAAAAACACTTCACATGTATATATAGTTGTAGCATTTCATGTATTTAGGGGATCTATGCTAAGATTATGATAACCTAACAAAATTTTGCCAAGAATCTTTAAGGTTCCTGAATAGTAAGTGGGCGCACTCTTGGACAAGCACCTGAGAGCATCACTAAATTTCTCGTTGGTGGCACAACTGATGCTGAACGTCTGGTTTGTGTGGTGTTAGGGTTTCCAGAGTCACATCCTAAATTGTGCAATGGAATAATCACAACATCTGTAGTACCAGATTGTTTCACATAGCAGGCATAGGGTGGAATAAAGCCGTGTCACAGCAACAATCCTCTGTAGATGTGGTGAAGTCCTTTTTTTTCCTTTCAAACCACTGCTGAGTTCTGAGAGCAGTCAGACGTTCAAAAGTATAGTATTATTTTTAAGCATATGGCTCAGCAGTTTGAAATACCACTAACTAACCTGAAGTTCAAATCTGCAGTAAGGAGCTAAAAGCCTTTTTTATTAAGTGACTTAAATGGAAAGTTAGTGACTAAAAGAGCAATGCCTGCACATTAAGGGAAAGCCTTTATCAAGTCAGAGAACACTTATTTTTTTTTCTTTTTAGAATAAAAAAACCCCTTAGTTTTACATGGTTTTATATGGAATATACTACATGAATTAGAATGGACACATATAAATTGTTTTTTCTTTGCCATGATCTCCTGTGGCATATTGTGGATATTAAATACCTATGGCATTTTAGCTAGATTAAAAATATAGAAAAAAAAAAGAATATTTCTCCATATATACCAGTAAAGTTTTCCTGAGGTTCCAGGCTTATGTTTATTAAACATGTTGTAGAAATAGATCATTAAATACACTGTTTCAAACTGTAATTGCATTTTATTACCCTGGCTGAAGATGAAATTGCTGTTCAATCTCTTTTTTCCCTATTAAGATCATGTCTCCATCGGAGGGCTTGGGGATAGCTTTTATGAATACCTGCTTAAGGCATGGCTGATGTCAGACAAGACAGATGAAGACGGAAAGAAAATGTATTATGATGCTGTTCAGGTAAATAAGACATTTAAATCTTCCTATCCATAATAATCTAATCTTTAACAATCCTAAAGAGACAGGCTCTGATGACAATATGAGAGATTTATGTATTTGCTACCACAGGGTGTTTTTTTAAAGAATTAGTTTCTGTTTTAAAAGAGACTTCTTCAAATAGAAGTGCTAGAGGAATACAGATAGTGCAGGAAAGGGGAGAATTTTGAAGTATAACTATTTTTTTTCTTTTACTGCAATATAGTCAGTTGTCTCTGGAGGAGAAAAGTATAAAACAAGCAAAAAAAATTCATCTACAAGTAGCTCTCAGATAGATATTCTACTCTTTTACCTGAGTCTTATCTAGATATATATTAGTCTTGTCCTTTCATTTATTTCCAGGAGGGAATTCGTCTCTTGTATTCAATTCTCTCATGTGTTTCAGCCGTAAAATGTGTTTTGACTGTGGTCCACACGTGGATCAGTGTGTTATGGTGGAAAATAAGAAATGAAAATAGGGGGTTTGTTTCATGATGACTTATTGGTACAATAGCGTCTATTTGTCACCTTCTGTGAAACAGCCCAGTCGGACACAAGAAAGTTTTATAAAATCAGAATTATTCATACTTATATTTCTATATGGTGTTTCCATTTATGCTTTTGCTGGTCTGCACTTTGCTTTGTTATTTGTTATTTCCTTAATATGCTGTTTTGGGAGAAATAATGGGTGTAACACCAGACTGAGACTTGGGAAGTACTCCATTTAAATTCATATTTACAGGCTTTCCTTCCAGTCCTGGGCAAATGACCTATTTTCTCAATTCTTTGCTTTCGTATATATAGATATATGCTTAAAAAGAGGATAATATTACTTTTTTTTTCCCCATTCTTTCATCTGTTTTGACTGGAAGCTGTCTAGGGCCAGGACTTTTATCTCTTATTAACTGTGTGTATCTACAGTGCCTCTATAGACAAGGCTTTGAGATGCTAACCAATATCTGCTTATTTTTTCATATATCTGGAAACGCACTGTCCCTAGGGAAGTCATAAGCTGCCTTTTACTTCCCCATACACAAAAAATGGTGGCATTAAAAAAATACAACTTGCTTATTGCAACCATCTTTTTTTTCATTAGAGAGCAAAGTCAAGTGTGAAGACCTGAGGGAGGGTGTGATCTCTGGGGGTTATAAATATGACAACCAAGTATCCTCTGCTAAGGAAATCTTGCCTTTAATTTTGTAAGTGCAGATTTGGATGCAGTCAGCCTCATTTTCACTGCTAGCATGGTTTCAACTTCAGAGCAAAAGGTGGATCTTAAATTAGGTTTGAGTGCATTTGAGGCCATAACATAGGAACAGTGCTGTTGTAATAGCTCAGCCGTTGGGTTGGCAGCCAGAGAGAACAAAGTGTGTCAAATTATTGATTCATCATACCACAGAAGACGTTTTGAAGCACCTCAAAGCTGCTTCTAACCTTCCACTTCTGCAGGTTTGAAGACATGAGGTTTTTATTGAGGTCCCAGCAGGGAGCAAAAGTGGTGACAGCCTCCACATTACAGGACCAGTTCTCCCTGCTCAGGTTTCAGCTGAAGGAGCAGAATCGTCTGTTCAGTATCTATGACAGAGTCTTAGCTCTGCTGCATATGACTGCATTTAAAATACCTATTTTCTTCATATTTTTTAGTAGTCCTAGCTCAGAAGTAGTCCAAGCATCACGTCTGACCAGAGTGTTAGTGTTTGAGAGGACCTGACTCAAACCAGATTTCCTTATGCTGCTGGCTGTTGCTATTTCCAGTATTTTCTGATTGAAGGCACTCCTGTTGTCTGTTTTCTGTACTGAGGTACATGTGTACCAAAGCTGGAAGTGCACATGCAGCATTAGGAGCTGCAGCTTGATGTTGTAAAGTAGCTTGTTCAAAAAGCAGCAGCAAAGTTTCAGCCTCACAGAAACTGCAGGATGATTGGGCCCCACTGAGATTCCAGGTTCTTCATTGGAGTAACTATCCTGATTTGAAATCCATCCTGATACTGGCTTCATTGCTATCGATCCAGTACTTATCTAAATTAAAGCTGATTTAAGTGTCTGCACAAGCTGCAATCTTTCTTTATGACTAAGGCTGCAGGGTTTGGGCATTCTGAGTCTGCTTGGTATTTTCTTAGAGAAATTTCCCCCAGTGCTCTCAGAATCTTTTTAAGACTGTGCCAAAGGGAACAACATGATTATTCCTGGCCATTCAGTCCAGCACATACACACCAGATTCTGAAAGAGTGATGTGAAGGTTTGATGCCTAATTCAATATCTTCTGCTATCCAGAAACCACAAATGAAAATATATGGTGAGTTATATAGTTCACTGTGAAAAGCTGAAATCTATTTAGATAGAGCTTGGGGGTTATTTTTCACATTGTTCTGTAAATCATATTTAAAAAAAAAAAGGAATGCTTTCCATTAGAATTTTTGTATCACCTATAGACTATATAATGGCTTAAGTTAAAAGTAATAACTAAGATGTCAGACTAGATTTAAAAACTGCTTCTGCTTGCCAAAATGCATATATGGCTGAAACCATTTAGAGTTTATTTCTAATGGGAAAAGGGACCAAGATAGTCTTGTTTGAATACCAGAGCATAGTATGAATTTATAAGGCCATCAGAGGAATTCATAAATTGTAGAATTCACACAAAAAGACAAGTGAATGTATTTTTAATGTAAGTTATTTTTTCTCATTTGAAAAGTATAAATAATGCTCTGCTTCACATAATACATGAAGTAAAAGATCTTCCTAAGCTGGTTTTAATGGATAGCATGTAACATTTAGTTACAGAACAAATGTGTATTCAGCTTTTAGCTATATTTTGAGGAAAGAACTGGCACTAGAATAATCCATCAGTCTTTGAAAGTATCCAGGACAGGAATCATCTCACTCTTCTCAGTTAACAAGCTGATCTCTGAGACACAATTGAGTAGGTTTATAAGAGAACATAATAATTTAGAGCAAAAAATGGACCTTGTGGGTTCACTTATATCTAGACTAAAAACACAAGCAACTGCATCAAATCCTTCCCTCTTAAATGTGTCAGCCCTCATTTTCTACGATGAAGGGCAATTTCCCCTCTATTTGTGTAAATAAATTGTCTCACACTTGATGTCTGATAGTCAGGTATCTTTTCCAAAATTTCCCATTACATTTACTTATGGCCATTTCTGCAATCTTTCTGCATCTTATGTACATATTTATTCTCTCTCTCTAACTGTGCCTTCATCCCCTTTTCAGTGTAGTTCTAGAGAAGTGACATATCTTGAGGCTGTAAAGAGAATGGTAACTCACCCCAGAAGAACTTTAGAGGAAAAGGAAAAATCCCTCACCAGCACTTCCCAAGCTGATCAGTTCAGTGCAGCCCTTGGTGGCCCTGTGGTTTCAGTGAGGTAAAGCTGCTGCTTTCTGCAGTTTTACCTTCAGCCAGGGTAGCTAGTTCACTTTTAGACATTTAGATTGTTTCTTCTTTCTTAATGGGTAACAACTGCTCAGATGGTCCTAACAAGAAAATGAGTGATTTCTGCAGAACACAGCACATGGAAGTAGAAACAATGGAAATGGCCAAAAGAGGAACATGTTGTGAAGCAGTGCCATGGCCACTCTGCCAGATTTCAGCCCCATTTCAGAAATTGCTGCTAGGCTGGGTTGTACAATTAAGCAGTGCTGTGGATGCAGTAAACTTCTGTGGGTATCAAAGGAGGAAAACATAATTTTTGGCCTCAGGATTTTGAGTATTCAGACAGAAAATATATAGAATTAGTTTTTTTTGGGGTGGTTAATTTTTTTTTTGCACATTGCTAACTTTGGAGAGTAGCTTTGATATATACTCAGTTTGCACACTGCCAAAGGAAGCTTTGATTTTGGTTGGGGGTTTGGGGGTATATTTAACTGTCAACATTAAGCAGTGAACATTTTTCAGAGCTGTTGATTTCAGCCTTTCAGATAAATAAAACAAATCCATGGAGACTCCTTTCTCCTTGAAAGGAGAGTGAAAACAAAGTGTTGTTAGCAAAGTGAAAACATGATATTGCTGATATTTTCTGCCTTTTTGATCTCTGGAATTTTGTGAGGACCTGTTTAACTGAGGTGATGGTCTGGTGCCTGGTGCTGACTGCAGTCTCCATTAAGCTGCTTGAAGTGCTTTGCTTTGTGATTGTTGTGGTCTTAAAAACTGCATAACTGATGTGGACAATGAGAGAACTGCAACAACTCAAATATAATGGTTTGTCATACTGGGTAAAGCTAAAAGTATTAATGAGTTGAATATTCAATACTTTTCCTCAATGCCAAGCATCCTCTTGGCATTGAGGAAAATACAGAAATCGGGCAGGCAGGATGCTGCAATAGCAAACAGTTGGTGCCCAGCATTCCCACTGCATACTCTGTTTTGGGTTTGTTGGTTTGTTTTTTTTTTCGTGTAGGAGGTGGGAGGCAACATAACTGAATGTAACTTAAATGTGTTAAAATCAATGAACAGGCAGTTTTGTCAGCTGTCATGTTTAAAATACTTATCACCCAGCTGCACTGGTGTTCTGCACATAGTGATAGTGTGGCTGCATTATGCAGGAACACAAGATTCATCCAGAGGACTCACTGCTCCTTGTTATTCTCTTCACTCTATTTCCCCTCTCAGCAAGGGTTTTGAGACTCTCTACAAGTGCATGCAGAAAGTATCAAGGCTAAAGACAGGCTTCTGCAGATTTTTAAATTGTTAATAATTTACTCATAACCACACAATGTCTTAAGTTTTGGACCAGATAAAGCATTTATTCAAATTTTTGCTTATTTATGGACTGTCAGGAGAAGCAGCAAGCTTTAATGTTGTTGGAAGTCTTTAAGGAGGATTTTAACTAGAAAAGTCTAAAGAGAAATTGTATGAGTTTTGCTCTTGGCTTTGCTCTTTTCAGAGCAGCCATGTCCTTAAAGTCATGCTATTTTCCCTTCCCTTTTCTGATAACAAAAAAAAAAAAAAAAGCTTGTCAGAATCAACAGATAACCTGGAGTATTCAGAACATGCACAATGTCACATTTTGAGAGTGACTTGATTTGATGCATGCCAGACCATTAATTCTGTTTTAAAATATGAACAAATTTATCCTTCTGGTAACACACAACATTTAGTTCATTTAGAGCCAGAGCACTGGTGCTCTGAGAGAGACTAATAGATCTGTAGAGGGAGAAAAACAGTGATTTTCAAACACAAGTAAATAGTCAGCTTTCCCCTAGAACTTCATAGTCTTTCTAGTGATCAGATAAATAGGTATCACATTAGTTAAATGTTTACCAATGATTCCCCTTTAAAAGTTTAGGTACTTCCATCATAATATTTCATTGCATGTGTAAGCTTGTCTACATAACACGTCTAAAGTCCAAAAGAAGTAAGTGCTTTGGTGCTTTCAAAATGTTTCTTACATGTTGTGTTTAAACAATTGAAAACTCTTCTGTGTCGATTTCAGTTTTGGTTTTTAAAGCTCAGTTTAGTAAGCAGTACCTCAGCATAAGACATTACTTTTTTTTGGCAGAAGTATTTAACTTGTTCATAACAAGGGCTTGAACTTCCTATTCCAGCAATAAACTTTTTGTAATGAACTCACTGGAATTCGCAATAAAGGATAAATTTGATTAATTGCAAAGGTTGAGAAAGAAAAGTATCTATTGCATTAGATCAACTAAACAGAGAAAATGTAAGGGAAGTACCAAGAAAGCAAACAATTTACTTAGAAACTCACAGAATGTTAACCCGCAGTAATCCTGACCTGCTGCTGTGTGCTGTTTCAAAGCAATAAAATGTACTGGTACAAGCTGTAAATATTAAAATAAAAAAGTAAGCAATTGACATTATATGTCTCTGAATTATTGGAAATAACACATGGTAGAATTCTCTTTCATCCTCACTGTTGCTTCAAATCATCAAAATACTGTTTATGAAAATTCCTAGGGGAAGAAAAATATATTAAAAGTTTGAACAGAGATAATTTATGGTGCTTTGTTATGAAGATGCCTGCAGAGTTGTAATTATCCCCAAAACAGACATTCTAAACCCTTGAAATTTAGAAATATAATCATATTTTTGAAGTTTCAAATTTATTAAGGTATGGAAATATGGAACTGTCTTGCTGGGCAGTTTTATCTCCAGCTACAGTGACATCTTGAGGCAGGAAATGAAACCACCTGGGTTTTGTTAAAACAGCAGTAATCATTGAAATTCATTAATCATAATTAAGAAGATACTGTAAAAGAAGAGGTAAAATGCCCAAGAGCTAGAGGTAGCAGAACTGTGGGGTTGCATTGCCATTTGAGGTTTTTTAATTTATCTCAGTTCCTTCTGCAGAGTTAACACTTCTGTGACACGTGATTATTTAGAATTTGAGCAGCCTTGATGAGGAGCAGATCATTTTTCCTGAGAAGCCTCCACCTGTGCTCTGCAGGCATCTCAGTTAGTGTTTTTGTTACCTGTCAGTGTAATCCACCAAGAGAACATCTGTGAAAATAAGCTTATTTATTAGTTTTTAACTCATTTGAACAGTGGGGTGATTCAGTTCTGGGTCTTCTGTATTTCCCTATTAACAATACATTTTAAACAGCTCAAAGGGTAAATGAAGGACTTTGCAGCTACAAAGTCAAGTCAGAGATAGACTGAAGGGAGTGGTGAAGACATCATTTAAGATGTGTGAAAAGCTTAAAGAAGTGAAGAACTGAATGAAGAAGAAAGGTCATTTATTAGGAGGATCCAGTTCTGCTTAATTTTGCAAGGGTAAGGACTGGCAGTCTAATGTATAGGTTAAGGAATAGGCTGATAAGCAGAGAACACAAAACATATTGCCTTAAAAATGAGGGCAGGAGGGGGAGGAAATCAGATTGGGAAAAACTGAAGAGTTTCTCCTTTTTGGTTTCAATGACAGAGGTTGCACAAACATGCAGTCTGCAGTCGTGTAGTTGAAACAATTCCTAATGTCTCATTCACTGGGACAGATAGGCAAGGGCATAATTTTAACATGCAAACTCATGAGAAAGATGCCAGTAGTAATGCAAGGAGCACTTGAGTCACAATTCAAACTGTAAAAAGGACTGTAAGTGTTTCTAATTGAGTCCTCAAATATTTATACAGTTGTTGCATCGAAGGAATAATTTCCCACAAGTTGGAGAAATTTGGCTGAAGGCTTTACTGCAGTGAGGTCTGTAAGCAGAGCCTCAGGTAAAAGCTTAAAAAAAAAATTGCCAGGAACTGTATCAGCTGTAAAAAGTTACTCTGGCTCTAAGAGCTTGTGGGTACATGACATATTGTATGCCATACCAGCTTTACTTGTAGTAAATTTATTTCTTTAAATATCTGTAAAATGTTTATTTATCTTTAGTTCCCCTCTCCTGTTTTTGTCCACTACAGCCTCAAATCAGGTTGTCTCAATTTTTTGTTTCAATTTTTTTTCCACTCCCACATATCATCTGCTATTGCTCCCTTTGGTAACATATATTTGTAGCTACTTTTTCCTCTTTCCAGCATTTTCTGTTGCATTGTCTCTCTGCCCTACCTTGACGGAAAGAAATAAATTACTATTTGAATTGCAGAAATACATTCTAGAATGAAATGAAATTTCCATTTACTTAAAAGAAAAACTGTACCAGCTCCAAAAAATTATCCATCAGTAATGTATTTTCAACTAATCAAAGACCACATTCTTCTTGCTTTTTTGATTGTTTTCAGATACAATATATTTGTTTATATTGGCAATATTAATTACAGTAAGAAGAAATCATAATGTCTACAGTGAGAAATACCACAGACTTATAGAATGATTTGAATTGGAGGGGACCTTAAAGACCATTTCATTTTAACCCCCTGCCATGGACAGGGGAACCTTTCACTTGCTCAGAGCTCCATCCAGTCTGACCTTGAAAGCTTCCAGGGATGGTGAAACCACAGCTCCTCTGGGCTAAGAGTTCCAGTGCCTCACCACCCTCACAGGAAGGAACTTTTTTCTAATATCTGATCTAAAACTACCCTCTTTCAGTTGGAAGCCATTCCCCCTTGTCCTGTCACTATATGCCCATGTAAAAAGTCCCTCTTCATCTTTCCTTAGGCTCCCTTTGGGTAGTGGAAGGCTGCAATTAGGTCATCCTGAAGCTGCCTCTTCTCCAGGCTGAACAATCCTAATTCTGTCAGCCTTTCCTCATAGGAAAGGTGCTACATCCCTCCACCTGATCTGCAGGAAGGAATTATTTGTAGTTGAGGAGCAAGCTGAAATAGACCTGAAATTCAAATAAATATGTCCCCCTTGAAGTGAGTACATAATTATATCAAAATAAAAGTAAGTTTATTTTAACCATGAAATTCAGAATCAATTGTACCAGACAGAACTTTTCACTTGGGTGGATTTTTGTCACCACACTATATATTCTCCTTTTATGATAACTTGTTTTACTGACTTGATTTCCCTGCCAGAAAGATGATGATTTCCCTGCATCCAAAGATAATTTCCCTGCATCCAAAGCACTGCAGATAGCAGGTAGCATTCTGCTATGGGAACATAACCCTTCCTTCTTCTCCTGCTCTTAAACTTCAGATTTTGTGTCTGGGTGAAAATGCATAGTGACCTAGCATGCCATTAATAAAGACAAACACATCGGTACAGGTATTATCTAGCACTCAGGCACCCAGGATTGTACAAAGCATGACAAGGCAGTCTGAGAGTCTGTGATATACCCAATACCTACATCATAAAAATAGCTTTAAATAAGATGGTTACATAATAAAATGACTTTTAATAGACATATGTACTAGTTCTTAATAGGCCCCATTTATAAAACAGAGACGATTTGCTTGACTAAACACGAATACTTAAATTGGAAACATATTTTTATTTTGTGACGTTCTTGGTATCAATCAACATCAATTTGTTAGTTTCTTAGCACCAGTTTGCTAGAATAATTTAAAAATTCTTTTATGTCATCCTTTTTAGCCTGAACTTTAATCTTGAGCCAAAAGAGAGAAAAAAACTCACCAACACTAATTGGTATCACAAAATCCATTTTTATATTACAAGAAGCAACTCTGGTGTAGTTAATATAGTTCAAAAGTGCATCATTGCTGCTGTGTTGGTCAGATACTGTAATATTTCATTCAGTTTCTCAGTCATTACTTCAAAAAGAAAGCAACACAGGTAAATTGAGTTATCAATCTATTTTTATGATTGCTTACTTTTTAAATAAATTCTGACCCAACAGTTAAGTGACCAGTAGAGTTATGGCCTATTTTGAGAACTGTTGTTTGGGTGAGATGGGTGATACTATGCTGAAAGGTTAAATCAAATGTCGTTAAAGTTTTTCCTTTCTCAACTTGGTTTTGGGTAGGTTGTCGTTAGAATGCCCAAATAAGTCTGAAAGCTATTTCCCACAGAATTGTTGTGTGTTTTCACCTTTCCCCTTTCACATCTCATTCCTCTTTTTATAGGTTAAATTATGCAGGTTTTTTTAAAGCACAGGAATTTTCATTATTTACTTCTGCTTTAAAATTTAGGTATGTTTTCCAATAGGCACCCAGTGGTAAAAGCATGCAATCAAGGTGGAAACAAGGGGTGGAGGAGTTTTCTGAGCTACTAGTGCCTCTGGATCTGGACAAAAAACATCCTTACTAAGTGCTTTGCACTAATATTACTGGAAAACAAAGTATAGTTTTCAATGTGATGTTACTGGCAGAAAAGAATCCAGTATATAAAAATTGTACAATTATTCTGCTGATGCTTCTAATTTAGAGAGGATTTTTCATGCTTGTAGGAATAACCTTTACAAATGCTGAAATGGGGAGAAATAACTGCAATCACTACTTTCTCTTTATAAAACTTTTAAATCCTGGCTTCTTTGTTAATGGTTGTCTGTAGCGATATTTTTTAATGTTTTTTCTCTTGTATAATGTGTGTTGAGTACTGTTTCTGGATCTTATGATTTCAGCAGAATAACCAGAGCACTAATGGAGAACTGAATGTATGACAGAGTTGTCTCCCTTCCATTGCCTTTTAAACAGTAATACCTTACTGTCTTTGTGGTCTTCTAATTAATGTGCTCTTCTGCATCTCCTCTGTTGCTTTCATTCTGTTCCTCCCACAATGGAAGGTTGCCTTCCTGGATTTTGTAATTAGGGACCATACACTGCTAGCATCACCAACTTCCAGCTCCCTCTAGACTTGTGTATCTTTATTCTGCTTAGGTTTTTTCCAGAGATCCCAGTGAGACACTGCTCTTGGTAGAAGATTTCAGTTTGGGAGGGGAAATCCATTGGACTTTGGGAATGCCATCTAGACTCAGAGGCCTAACATCATTCACTGCACACACCGAGTCAAGTGTTTTGAATATGAGTTATGACTGCATATAATTTACTTGAAATTAGATCAGTAACCACAGTCTTTAAGTGAGAATTAAAGTGGAAAATACAGAAGCTGAAGTGATGGCTAATAACTACTGAAAGTTCAATTACTATTGAAAGCTAAATTATCTGAAACTGCTCAATGTAGAAAGGGGAAAAAATAAAATATTTCAAAACTTGAAGTGTATTTTGTAGGTCTTTCCAACATTTTTATAAAACATACCCTGTAAATTGCTTGAAGTTGAAGCAAAATTAATCATTGTTACTATGTATGTTAATCTGCCTTGGTTTGGCTGCACTTTAAAGTTATGCTGGTTCATATGAACCATTGCATTTCATGAGCAAAGGCAATCCAGAGGAAGAACAACCAACATACAAGGCAGCTTTGTTCTTTGTTCTTTGCACTTTACCAAATGGGCCTTTGGTTTGAGCTCGTGTCCTTCTGCAGGCCATAGAGACCCACCTGATGCGGAAGTCGAGCGGGGGCCTGACGTACATCGCCGAGTGGAAGGGCGGGTTGCTGGAGCACAAGATGGGACACCTCACCTGTTTTGCCGGAGGCATGTTTGCCCTGGGAGCAGACGGAGCACCCAGTGACAAGACAGGCCATCACATCGAGCTGGGTGCTGAAATCGCCAGGACCTGCCATGAGTCCTATGACCGCACACGTGAGTACCGTGGCGCGGAGTTGGGCTGCTGCGCCTGCCTTCCTGAGGGCAGGCACTGGTGGTTTGGCATAAATCTGAGTGAAAATTGTAGCACGGTGAGAACTGTTCATCCCTGCTGAGCAAATGCTGCCTTGCTTTAGGAGTCACTTTAAAAATGGCTACTCTGTTTTATAAATAATTTCTGTGCACCTGAAATGTATCCCCTCTCTGTAGCAATCGGCATGACAGTTACATAACAGTAATTAACAAGCTTTTTTCACAGTGCCAATTTCTGTACAGCTAAATACAAGTAAGGGAGGGACTCTGTTTATGAATCAATGTAGGTATTAATCATGTTTTATGCACAACAGTATTTTACACTCATTTCTGTTGATACAATACTGCAAACAATAGAATTACACCAAGTTGATACTTGTACAGGAAATATCTTTGGATTTTATCATCTTCTTATGGAAATAACCCTGGCAGCATTCCAGGTCCCAGAGTATATTTTCATGTTTGATATAGAATAGTAAATATACTCATCTTTTAGGCAAAATTTCACTTGTTGCTAGTTACATGAAGTCTTCCAGAATGCAAGTGTTAGCATCACTGTTTAAACTGTAACTGCCATTTAAGGCATTGGTGAAGAACAGCTCTCTCCTACTCCAAATTTTTATAAAATATTAAAAACAGGAGGAGCTGCAGTATCTTTCATAAATTATATCATTTTGGGTAACCTGGCTTTGTGCCACATAAAAAGCCTGGTTTGATTTGGTAGTTTAGGGAGTTTGATTTGGTTACATAACTTGGAAACTTTTTAATGCCTTTATTTAGTCTGTGCTTTTTTATTGGCTAGGAATGAAACTGGGACCAGAAGCCTTCAGATTTGATGGTGGTGTTGAGGCCATTGCTACAAGACAGAATGAAAAATACTACATCCTACGACCAGAAGTCATAGAGACCTACATGTACATGTGGCGCCTCACTCACGATCCAAAGTACAGAGAGTGGGGATGGGAAGCCGTTGAGGTAGGGTTCTATTGGACTTCTTTGTTGTTAAATCCTAGTAATATTGTCATCTGAGCTGTTGAATGATACCTGGACATTGTTCCACAGTGGAAACTGAATATTTATTTTAAATTAGTGATATCAATTCAGATTTCCAGGAATTTGTTGGCCAAATAGATGACATTTTGACAAAACCAAATACTGCTGATATTGTATAATAGAAAAGTACCTTGTGATTTCTCCTTCTTAAATATTTCTAGGATTAGGGATCACATTTGGATGTACTGTCCAAGATGTTGAGTGTTGCTGCATGTGAATGGAAAGTTCATACATGTTTCAGATTTGAGCCCTGGATATGGAAATAAGTTTATGAAATGTATTTTTAGTTATTGTATAAAGGTGATTTTAATTAAGGTGACAAAGGCCAGGATGAGGGACTGGATAGTACCAAACATAAAACCATATCACTTTCAAAAAACATAAGTTATTTGGACAAAACTCCCTAAATTATAGCAATCTCTTGTAGATTTGATTTTTTTTGGCCTTTGAGCTTCAACCAGTCATGCTGAACCTAGCTATTTTTGTTTTTCTAGCACAAGCCTTCCAAAAGGGCAGCTAGTCTGCACTGCAAAAACTGAGCTTGCCAAAACCATTGTTCCCCTTATTTCAGTGGTTAATCACACTTACTCATAAGGCTGAGAGTCTTTAGATTTACCTTTAGATGTTTCATCCTCCAGGTATGGGTCCTTATTATACTTCTCTGGAGTTCGCTTCTGTCCTCCTCACACTGATGTTGCCCTTTCTAAACTATCTGACATGTGATAGGAAATACAGCAAGCTGAAGAACATTATTTTTCTGACTCTGTATACTTAAGAAAAATGAAGAAAAGAAAATCAAAACTCTCTGGAGTATTTTGTTCATAGTGACCTCTCTTGTGCAGAGGTATTGCTTCCTAGGATTTCAAAAATGTCCTGTTTGTCAGTTCACCCAACACCTCTTGCTTCTAGAAGTGTATGATTACAACCTTCTTAGAGGGACTTACACCACTAGTTATAGAAGGCTGGTGTACTCTGAGAGTAGAACATTCAGACTTGTGTCCTACAATTTCTCATCCCTGAGGGAGCCTACTAGAGAGCCGTTACTGGGTTATGACCCCATAAACCCAAGTCCCTCCACAGCAACCAAGATCTGTAAATGTATTCAGTATTCAGTGTGTAGATACTGATCAAATCAGAAATGTGCAAATGCTGTTGAGCATTGTGGAAAAAAGGGTGTTTCAAATCTGGTAATTAAATATCCTCTAGGGATCAAATTTAAGGCAAAATATACTTTACAGAAAAGAACTGTAGTATTAACTATGCTTATACTCTCAAACTTCTTGCCTGAATATTCACAATTGTTCCATACCTGCACTGAGCACTGTATTCAGCTATGTAGAGTGTAGTTATTTAGGGCATTGTATTTGCCTCCCTCCAGTATTGCCTCTGGGGTCCTGAAACAATATCCTTCTGAGTTACTAATTCCAAAGCAATCGGGCTTTTAAAACCTCTAATTTAGAGGGCTGTTCCCTTACTTTCCTCTTTGCTAACACCACCCATAGGCACACATTTTACTACTGGAGTCTTCCCAGGCAGATTATAATTGGCATATTTACAATGGCTGTTTGTGGAAGTCATCCCATCAGGCTTCAGCAATGCCAACTGTTCCTTCTCCAGGCGATGTTTTCCCTGACTCATTGTTACTGCCCACACTGATAACATTGTTATAAACAATTGAAATGTTTCCCTTATTATTATTCTTTACCCATTTGGTTCAGTTTGTTTGTGTTTCTTTCAGGTTGGTACTCTTGTTTACCTTCTTCTCACTCCCCACGTGTTCCTTGTTTAACATTCTTGTGGTTATTCTCAATCTGGCTCCAGCACAGCCTGTGTGTGGGAGATGCAGCTGGTCCCACTATGCCCGGGGCCCACCTTCCCCTGTCCTAATGTGCAGTTGGATGTTTCACAAAAACAAATCTTACAGCTTTCCAGAAGTTATGCAGTCAGTCATGGGTTTAAAATCTTTTTTCTTTCTGTTCTCTCTTAGTGTTTATAGCCATACAGCTCTACCTATTACAGTATTTTTTTGTTCCAGCACATATCATGCTAGCTTACCGTAACGATTTCATAAATTCTGTTCCCTCTTGCTCCTTAATGTTGCCCCAAAGAGCACCTGACCCTTTCTGTCCTTGGGGAAGCCCCCAACCACTGAGGGTCATCAGTTTAATAACTACCAGTACCTGTTGTGCAAAGGGATTGTTGAGATTGGAACAAGAAAAAAGAGGAAATGAACGATCAGACCATTTGGGTTTTGTCCAAAAAAAGTTGTTCTTCAGGTGTTTCATGTCCATTTTCAACTCATTACTCTGGCAATAAGAACTCATTAGGTTTTGTTCCCAGTGCCCTTGTAGTAGAAAAGCAGGCTGGTTTTGAGTCATGACTTCTAAGCTCTCTGGCAAGTCTCTTAAGTCTTTCTCTAACTTTATAGTCTAAAAATATGCTATAGCCTCTCCTTTTATTCTTAGTGAATTTGCTTTGCTGCTTTGAGTCCAAGATAATTTTGTATGTAGTTCAGCAGCTGGAGAAAATGCAGTTATGACCACCAGCAATATCCACTGTTACTGAGTCAGAAAGGTTTTATCAGCTTAGCTCATGAAAGCCTCCCTTTCTGCATTTTAAATGTGGCACATATTTTAAATTCGTAGCACTTCCTTTGTTTTTCCCTTTATGATAGTTTGAGACTGTCAGCCAGTTTTCACTGTGCTTGATGTTTTCCATTACTGTATCATAACTGATCCTAGCCACCCTCATTTTCTGAGAACTGCTTATCTGAAATGTGTTTGATTGTTTCTTCCTGCCCGCCACTACCCCTATCACTGTAAAAATCACTGTACTCTCAAACTGCAGGAAAGGGCACAAAAGCTCATCACCACCAGGATGGATAACAACCTAGAGCCTTTTTATCCTACTAATCCTGCAGGTGGATGTCCTGTTCCTCTAGTTAGCTGGAAAGTAGCTTTGAGGGATGAGATGCTTCATGTTTGCATAAAGTAGATACCACCAGAAGGCAAACATGGGGCAAGTTAACCCCTTAGTTTACATCACAGCAGTGCCCCCAGGTAGCTTTATGATGCCTCTGAACTCAAAGAAGGCTCTAAGTATGTTAGAGATATAAAAAGTTAATGCAATTTGCTTTTATTTTACCTCACCCTGTTTAGAATGCAGATATTTCCTTGCCTAGTAGACTTATCCTTCAAGTTCTGCTTCTGCTGTGCCTTGAAAAATATCATCTTTTGTTTGACATTGAAAATCCAGACACAGATGCAGCATTTTGAATTCGTTGCAGGTTAAAGTAGACAAGAGGGAAAGAATACCAGCCAGAGGAAATTACTTCTTTAAACTTAAGTATATTTGTCATTTAATAAAAGTGTCCAGGAAAATTAAAGAACCTGAAGACACATAAGAAAAGACAAACTGTTAAATTTTAAAGAACCTCTGCTAGAGAAAAATTCCTTTTGAATATACAATAGGCAGCTTACTCTCCAGTGAAAACCAAGGAGAGCCTGATGTGCAAGCCAAATGTGTGCAGACAGCTACAGGGACTCCAGCAAAATCAAAGATGTTTAGGATATCTTCTCACAGCAAAACACAGATCTTAAAAAGTCTTTAGAGCAGGGGAAGGTGATGAGTGCCTCAGTAATCATTAGTGACACTTAGTCCCATCTGTCATAGAAAATACTTATTCTGCCTGGTTTAGGTATATCCTCTGCCTTGCTTTTTAGCTTGTGTGTCTTGAAATGCAGCATCTTTCCCTAAATAAAATCCACACATCCTGTATCACTCACTTCAGTGATATTTGTAGTAACTTCTGAAAAGGAGGAACTAGTTATCTTCTGTCTCTCTGTTGTGGGGATAAAGCCCCAGGTATTTCTTCCTGAAAGTTGTTGTTCCAGTGCCATCTCCACAGCAAACACCTTGTTTCACAGTAGTGTGGTCCTGAGTGAATGCAGTCATCCACCATCCTTACTGTCATTTTCACTGTGAGAAGTTAATTAGGGTTAAGTAGCATTTTCTGAATTTGTTTTTGAATAATGAGTCGTTTTAAATGTAATCATCTTAAATTTTCTTTACTCCTTCCTTATACTGTGTGATACCAGAGAGTTACTGTAGAAGAGAATAAAAAAAATGAACAGAGTAAGAATCCTTGTGGCCTTGTTAAATAGGTAAATTATAAAGAAAAAAGATGAATTAATATTTTGAAATATAGTAGTGATAAGATAACCAATATTAAAATAAAGTTTTGGATAGCAGTATATTTAAAGAAATTATGGCTCATACATAGGCATATAGGTACCACCTCTCTATTACAAACACCTAAGATAAAAAAAAGCAGCAAAGTTTATTAATTAGTCTCACTGTGTATACATTTTACGGTTCCAGCATCTTTTCTGCACTTTTATATATATCCTTCATATGATCTTTTTACTCCTTCAAAAGTATATTTTTGAAGGGACTTGTAGGAGGTAAGGAAAAGACTGACCTTTAGTGTGGTGTTCAATTATGTGACAATCATTTTAAGTATCAAAATATGACCAGGAAAGGTTATGTAACACAATTTCCATAAGCTGAGAGATTGAGAGGAAAAGGCTATTGTTACGTATCTTAAGAAGAGGAAAAAAAGAATATTAATGAAAATCCATATGTCTTTAAATCCTTATCCCATACATCTTTTCTTCTGAAAGCTGGTTTGTGTTCACTTTTTATTCATTTGTTATTTTACTTCTCTTCCTAAATGTAAAATTAGACAGGTGTGCCTATGTCATTTTTTTAAGAGTTTTCTATCTAAAGCTTTACCAAGTTTTCATATCTTTATCAAAAGTTTTTTGCTAGTTTTATTGTCAAGCAGAAAAACCAACATATTATTCATTTTGTTAGTCTCACTGATTTGGGTTTTCTCTTCCCTGCTTCAGGCACTGGAAAAACACTGCAGGGTGGACGGTGGCTATTCTGGCATTAGAGATGTTTATAACAATCATGAAAGCCATGACGATGTGCAGCAAAGTTTCTTCCTTTCAGAAACACTCAAGTAAGCAAAGTTGACTTTCATTAATGTGAACTAGTTCTGTGTATCATCTTTACAGGTAAGTATTTATCATTAGTACCCCTGACACTCACATAACAAAATCTGAGTGAAATAGCAGAGCTTTTCTTAGGTGACAGGAAGCTAAAGTGCTTTTTTTTTTTCCCAGTATGTGTCAATAAAGTAAATTCTCTGCAAATTATCTTTACTTCTGATAAAGGTACTTGAGAGTTTTTGAGACATTGCATCTCCTATCTTTGATAGGATCTAATTATATATGCCAACACTAATGAAACAAATTGACTAGACAGAGAACTTATGAGGCTTATACTGCATACTTTTCATTTTAAAACTACAGAAAAAGAAGAAAAAACAACTTCCATGGAAACATTGCAGGGCCTGTTAAGAGAGAAAACCAAAAGTTTTCATTATCTGTGATCATCTCCTAAATTTTTAATGAGATTAAAGTTTTGTCTTGATCTCTTCAGTTTTATGGGGTTTTTTGCTGTGCAAGAAAAAATGAGTCATGCCATCTCAACAGGAAGTTTAATATTCAAGTAAATTAAATATGAATTATTATGTGTTTTCCTGAAAATCACTTCCCTGATGTGGTCTCATTTCCTGCTTTTTTTTTGCTTGCCAGGTACCTGTATTTGCTGTTTTCTGAAGATGATCTTCTTCCATTTGAACACTGGGTCTTCAACACAGAGGCTCATCCTCTCCCTGTTCTTCGCAAAGATGATGGGAATAAAGAAGAAAACCAGAAATAGATGAAGATTAATTTATACTTTCTTTAATTCCTTACATTTCCAGGACTTGGGCACATGATTTGGTTTTAAATTCCTAAGTTAAATTTTTTAATCAAGTGTTTTGCAGTCTGTTTACTTTAATAGTAATTTTTTATTAATGTATCCAATTAATTATGATAATCAATCAGTCCTCTAATTCAGATGAATGGCTTCTTAGAAGTGAAATAGGGTATCTTCCCCAATTCTGTTAGGCTGCAGTGTCATTTTGGCCAAAAAAGCAGAAGGTCTGCATGTTACCTGTTTCCTGTTATGCTTTTAATTTGACTGCAAAATTCTTCTCTCCTCTGTGAGGAGATGTATGCTTTAAGCTGTAATATTTTGCCATGTTGCAAAAAGCCATATTGAATTAAGTATAAAGAGCTTTTTCCTTTTTTTGTTGTTTTTTTTTCTATGTTAGTTTGTTTTGTGTGTCATCCAAGACAAATCTTGTGACTGTGACAGCCTCTTCTTATGCGGGTCTATCATTACTTGCTAAAGTATCTGATGTATTTCATGGTCAATGAAGTCTACACCTCGGGTATTTTCATCTCATGCACACACAACTCTGAAACTGCCGTATAAGTTGAAGTTAGATTTAACTAGTTTCTATGGATTTAGCACATTAGTTAGCAGACCTTAGTTTTTCAGATTTTGATTAGAATATTGAAATAGAATAAATTGTTTCCTCCCTTTTCTAAGTGGTGATATTCTTATGTCTTTAGTCAAGCTCTACTATGGAGTAAAATAAGGTAGTCATTTCATATTAAGAAAGGGGCTATTAACCTTCTTTATATGTTTAGTCCAGTAGCTTTCATTTGGTTGGTTGGCAAAAAAATAAACACTCAATGACATTTTCCTGGAACCTTAGAATTATATCAGATACAATTTGTTTGTTTTTTCTGTTACTTTTGCAAAGATTTAGGTAGGTTCAGACTTAACACCAGACTTCATGGTTAATTGTCACAAAGCAATTTAATGTATCTGTATGAACAAAGATAGATGTTCAGATGCCTTGAAGAAAACCTGCCTCCTCAAAAGAAGGTAAGTCATTCAGAGAGGAAGTTATCCTGCATTGAACTAGAACTTTCTGACAACACTGTCTTAAGTAACAGAAATGCAATGTTCTTCAAAATATTCCTTAGAATAGAGGTCTAGCTTACTAAGAAAGGTAACAACTTTGCCAAAAATGTTTTGCTCTGTGGCATCACCAAAGGGAAAAAGAAATGAGGCATGATTAATTGCTATTTCTACTTGGTTTGAAGTGGTTTACATGATTTTTAAGTCTACCTGTGTTTTCATTTATTGATGGGATGATTTACTACATTTCAGGTAGGTAACACCTGACTTCCCATTCTGAGAAAGAACATTATTCATTGATTGGACTGCAGTGAAACAAATCTGGTTCTGAACAGTAACATTCTTGAATGGTATTTAGCAAGATAGCTTACATGTCCAGCATTGTTAATCACAGCTGAGGGAACACATTTGTTTAGGCTTTAGATTACATTTTTTTCTATGCTGCTAGAGGTCTGCAGTGGAGGTTTTCCTAGGTAGAAGCCAAAAACTTCTAAGTACACTTTTATATACAGCAGCTGGAAACTGACCCATAGAGTTTGCCCTCACGTCTGTAAGGACAGCACTGCCTGCCTGCCTCCCCTGGTGACAGAGGAGGTGGCACATGTCACACAGGCTGCCAAAGACATTGGTGTAAGGGGCAAGGCAAGGATCTGCTGGTGCTCCAGCATAGGCTTGGCAGAGCTGAGCATTCCTACATGGGAGTTATTGGGGCACCTTGGTGAGCCTGGGCCACCCAGCCCTGGGAGAATGGATAGAAATGGATGTGCAGGTAAAGCCTGCTTGCACAGAGCCAGCACAGAGGCTCAAAACTTTTTTGCTCCACTGTTTGGTTTATTATTATTATTATTATTATTTTCTTTTTTAAAGTATGGATTCCCTCATGTCACAGCAGGTTTCTGAACCCAGCTAAGCAAGGATGAGATCTTGACTCTCTCCGCTATTGAAAAGCAGAAATTCCGCTGCTTTCGATTCTCCAGAATTTGTACCATTAGGGGACTATATTTCTTTACAAATAGTATTTATAAGGGATATATTTTTCCACCCCCTGAACCACCATAGCTGTGGAATAAAGCCAAAATATTTCTTCTCTTTTTAACATGTAACAATAATTACTTTTTTCTTAGTTATGTTTATTAGGTCACCTGCTGCTACTGCCTCCCACATGCATGTGCTGCTGTAGACCTCCTCTCAGTTAAATAACTGCAAAAGCTCAGACAGAAACAGTGTTTGAGAATTGTGTTTCCTAAGCCACTTTCTACATGGTTTTCTTAACCAAGGTTTGGTTCCCTCAGCTGTCTGTAGTGATCTTGCTGGTACTTAGCTGAAGGGAAGAGCAGAGAACCAGACAGGTCTTCTCCACGTCTCAAAAGCAGGCTCCAGTCACACAGCTCAGTGTGCATTGGGTCTAATGTACTTAAATATAAGCATCATGGCTGTTTCCTTGTAATACAGACATTTCATATGAATTTTTCTTCGTGTGGGAGTTAGGATGATTTGAAAGAGCACAAATTTGATGTGGTTTTGGTATTCAGGTTGTATGTACAAACTGCACTATACTGTACTTTTTGTAAACTATGTAAGTAGACGAGAAGATTGTACAACGTGTAGATCTGCCAACTGTAAGAAAGAATCTTTTCATAAAATGAGAATATATCAATTTTTCTTTTTCTTTTAATAACCCCGAAACACCAAAGTTAAAGCAATCATTTTTAAACATTCCATATCTAACACTGCTTGTTAGATCAGTAAGATAACGTACATTTTAATTCCCATTCACTTAACTAACTCATGGAAGTGGCTAGTGATGGTGACTCTGTGTTCCCAGTCATTTGTAAGAGCAAAAGAAATTTCTTATTGTTGGGCGTGGGGGGCAGGGGGGGAGAAGACAGTGACATGGACACATTATCTTTGCATAAAAACACTGCCCACACTTCTTCCATTTCTTTGTAGCATAATAATGCATTTAAATCTGCATATGTTGAGTCCCAAGAGGTAGATCCCTTTAAATGGCACCAACATTGTTTCACAGGAAAAAAAGATTACTATTGTTTGTGAGATAAGTATTGCATATGTGTTGGTTATACACAGATTTTTGCAATATCCTATGGCTCACTGTTTCTATGGTGACTTCATACATATCCATTTCAATCATGTATTTAAATTGATTTTGATTTGTATATATTCCATTTAGTCTTTTCATCTTTATATAAACTGAAATTATGGAATACATAATAGATCAAGATGCTTAATTTTTAAGAACTTATATTTGTAAAAATTTCTCTATTGTGAATAAAGTCTTTTAATATATCTGTTCAACTGGTTATAGTTTTTCTTGTGTATGTTGCAGAAGTAACTACAGGAATCTCCTGCATATTCTGGTTTACCTGCTGTACTCAAAAATTTTTGTCAGTACTATTTGTACTTGTTAAGGTGCTGTTCTTAATTAACGTCAGGATATAGAATTTCTCCCACTGAAATAAGTTTCTAGGAATTTTTGTCAATAAAATTCTGCATACCAAGAGTATTTTGGTAGAAAATGAGCCTGCTAAAGAAAAGAGGAAAGCTGGGAAGTGGGAGGTGGCAGGCAATAAGCACAGTGAAGGTCGGTCACTACAATCCCTGCTCTGCACAACACAAGTGGGCAAAGCTAAATGCCATTTAGGAGCAAACAGCACAGTGGAGATGACAAGGCTGTCACAGTGCCCAGTGTTACATGACCATGTAATGAAATCCTGTTGTTAGCCCATGCTCCAGAGGAGAGGGAAACAGTTGTCATAGGAACTGTAACTATATTTTGTTTCAGAAAGACATTAAGATTTCCAATCTAAATATTGAAATAACAGCTACACCTCCTGGATAACCTTGTTTTCTCTGTTGAGTAAAAAGCCTCCTCCCGAGATGATTGTGCTATAACCTGCTGTGGTTTTACAGAACAGTCTCAGTAGTATCAATTTCTGACAGAAGATTTACTCATTATACCTGCTTAAATCATTTTTGAGGGTAGCTCAGATTTTGCAGCAGTTTCAGCTACACAGTGAAGTCCTGGGGGCAGTCAGCAGACAGTGCCCTCCTGCAGCTGCTCCAGGACTGCACACACTGCTACTCAACAGGCAAGCATGGACTAATGCAAACCTTCCTGCAGACTGATACAGAAGAGATGTAAATGCAAGCCTGGGTTAGAATTTCAACCAATTCAGTCTCCTCAAGTTGATGCTTGATGTGGTTTGTTTTCTGCAGGGGAAAAGGGAACTAGGGCTGAGTTGAAAATTAGTCAGAACAAACAGGATTTGCCCCATCTGCATTGCACTGTGGCCTTGCTCTGTCACAAGAGGAACTCAGCGCTCACATGGCAGCATCTGCTGTGGATGTGGATGTGGACAGCCCCTCATCTGATCCATCTTAATCTTGGGATTAGTCTGTCCTAGCTGATCTCAAATGCAAGAGGAGAGATTACACATCACAAAGCAAACTGCCAAACCCTGGAAATGGTTACTGAAACTCAAGAGTTCTACTCTAAATACTGCAAGAAGAGGTAAACCACAGGGGTTGGCTCTGTCCTGGGTTTATGCATTCATACATGCACAGTGGTGGGTGGAACAAGTCCCACATCTGCAGAATCCAGCCAGAGCCCAGCAGGCTGTTAGCATTCAGCATCATTCCAAAGCCAGCACTTTGACCCTCATGGCTCAGGTATCTGCTCCTCTGTCTGCACCAGCTCTCACTCACCCTGTAAACTCACCCTAATAAACCCTTCCCACTGGAAGCCCCTCTAAAACTGTCACGTGCTCTCCAAACTCTGTGCACACTTTGTGGCCAAGCTGTGGAAGGTCGGTTGCCTTTTACCATTCCCATGCTGACATTTTACAGGACCCCTCTCATTATTAATATTTTATGCCTTCTTTCCAGTTGTGTGTTGCTTTCACATCATCAATCAAAGTAGCTTAGAGCTATTATTAGTCTTGAGCACCTCGAGTTAAAGAAAGAAAAACAATTGGCAGTGAGGTTTTAATGTACTGTAACAATCTTGTCCAGAAGATTTACTATTGTCCACATCTTACTTTGATCCCAAACCTGAACATTTCTCTCTAAACAAAGTGAAAGAACATGCAGACTCTGTTTGTGTTTTATACTAAGATATATTTACAGATCTAAGCAAATCTTGCAACTATCCACTTCTGCCATAGGATTTGATAGACTGTAATATAGTTCTTAGTATCTAATTCTCACTTCTTTCTGTTCCAAAGCAAAAAATGAGGAGGCAACAGAGTCACACTGAAATATACCAACATTTTCCAATAAAGCATTAATTGGCTGGTCATGGCTGAAACCTCCTTGGGCAATCGTCCATCTTTATATCCATGGTATCACCAAAAATGTGCTAACAGGGATAAATTTCTTGCATCAATGAACATTTTTCTTTCTAAAAATAACTTGTGCAGCGAGGAAACCAGCTCCATTTGAGTCAGCGACAAAATTGTTCATTTTAGCAAAGTCAATTTTCACTCAGAGAAAACAGTTCCATAGAATTTTACATGGAGATTTATGGAGTGGATACAGCTTAAGGAATGCTTGAGGAAAAGGCAGCAGACATGGTATGTTTCCATTTTCTATCTTTTATTTTTTAATATCCTATAGATTATCTGTTTCTCAAATATGATTAGACAACAAACACCATGTATGAATTTACTCTCACTGAGCAAACTCTCCATCTTCTTATCATTCAGAGCTGTTTCTCCAAAGGAAAACAAATCAGTGGCTTTGATTCAGCTAGTGCTTGGCTTCGTTAATTAAAGTGTGCATGTCTCAACTTGAATAGCTTCAACAAAATTTGAAGCTTTCTTTTCTCTGTCATTCTAAAATGTTTTAATATATCACAAATATCACTGTTTCCAACACTGGCTGCCAAATACACACAAAGCCAAATCTTCAGCTTTCATAATTTGCATAAAAAGTCCTGCAGCCTCTTTCCATTTCTCAGCAAAAATTTTACAGTCAGACTCAGAAGCGATTTCCCATTTTGTGGACTCCATTAATTTTATGAAATATGCTGACAACAAGCATGACATAAATATTATATGTTAAAATAGAGGTACATTTGTCAAATAAGAGGCCATTTTGGTATGCATTATTAATAACAACTAGTTATGGCACTCTAGTGCCATAAAGGTAAAGCAAGTTATGTAGACACATACTCCTCCTGAAAACTTTTGCAAGAGGACGTAAGGTAAATCTGAGTCACTGGGCAATTATTCAAACATGAAAAGGGCATAGGGAGATCAGCAGTGAAAAGAGTAAGGCAAAATGGGTCACTGAAAGCATTGGGTTGAAAGGAAGATGGCAAAGAGACAATGACATAGTTTATAAACAGGAACAGCTACATCAGACAAGATGATCCGTGAGAAGGGTAAGGTGCTTCAGAATGGAGGAGGAGGAGGAATCAGAGATAATGGGTATGAATCATGAACTGGGGACTTCAAAAGCATCTTCAGACAGGCCAAAATGGCACTTCCTTTTAAGGACTGAGGCTCACAGAGCAGACATGCTACGGAGGGAAGCTGTAGTGTGCCTGTTTGCATCTGCAAGGGCACTGACTTTGAAAACCACACACTGAAATAAGGCATTGAAAACATACACTCCAACCAGGAAAAAAAAAAAAAAGAAAACATTCCCCAAATATTACCCAGCACTGCAAGATGGCCTCCTGCCCTCTCACAACTCAAAAATTCTCCTCTCTCATCACAGTGTATCTATGCATCTCTGTGCTTCCCCATGGCCCTGGAGACTGTTGGATGGCTGAATACCTGCTTGCCCAAGGGAAGCAGTGAATTAATTTCTTGTTTTTCTTTGCTGTGTGCACAGCTTTTGCTTTCCCTGTTAAAGTGTCTTTATCTCAACCCACGGGATTTCTGGCTTTCACTCTTCCAGTTCTCTCCCCGATCCTGGAGTGGGGAAATGAAGGAGCTCCTGCCTGGGGTTAAACCACAACACCAGGAAAAGTTGCAATTATTTGTGCATAGCTTTTCTTTCCTAGGTTAGCTTCTACAAATTCACTTGAACCCCTCACAGGATTTGTCCTTTCACTTAGAGGTAGGAAGCTAGAGGCCTTCAAGTAAATCACCAAGAGATGCACACAGACCTTTAAAGGTTAGGAGAGATGGAGATTTCCCTGAACTCATGAAGATCTTCCCTGCCTACCCAGACCTCAAGCATTTGTGCACCTTCTTAAATTTGAATCAGCTTTTTTTTTAATCCTAGTGGCAAATCCCAGCCCAGGCTGCAAAGCATAAGGATTAGCACTCAGGCTGAGCAATTGCTGGGAACTTCAGCAAGTCCCAGGCTGAAGCTGTTTGTAGTGTTTAGCCAAGAGCCCCAAAGTGTTGTAAACAACAGGATTCACAGATCTGTAGCATGAGGAGCTGATTAAAAGCCCAGCAGTAGAATGTGTGATAGCACTGACACAGCAGCATCTTCACAGTAATTTAGGGGGATGTTATAAAGAGGCACAAAGCATCCTTCTGTCTCCAGTTACCAGTCATAATGTGTAAATAATTCATTAGGAAAGGGCAGGCTGCACATCATCACCACTCAGAGGAACCAGAAAGCCAACAAAAATGAAAAGAGAAACATAATCATTATATTAATTACTGATAATGTAAGGTTTAGCAAGTCCATTTCCTATTATAATAGCCCAGCTTCAAAAAGACTGATGCAAACAGAACACCAGTAGAAATGAGCCAGTCTCCTTGCTTAGCTTTCTTAAGAGCCTAAAAATGCTGAAAGTGGTAATGAGGTCAGGCAAAAATAGACATTTTGTGGAGTTTGATCCATTGACACCAATAGACAAACATTACCCACACTGCAGGACCAATGCATTTTGGCTAGTCCCATAGATTTTTACAAAGCACTCCTTGAACCTTTGAAAGCCAGAGGCCATCTCAGAGCGAGTCCAGAACTCCTGTCTTGCTCCACCTTCAAAAATAAAATATACACCACCAGTACTGTCCTTCTCTACAGTGGCAGAACAAGGTTTCAAGGTCCTCCAAAGTTAGCAATGCAACATCTTTACATCTTTTCACGCTTTTTTTTTTTTTTTTTTTTTTTTTACATTCACCTCATCCTTGGCCAAGTGTCTTATTTTAGGCAATCTGTAAACCTTGAGAGGGAGCTGCCCACACTACAGAGCAGAGCCCTGACCATCCTTTAACTCAAGAATTTTCAGTCCTGGAACAGTCCTGGAAGGAAGTTCCCTTCACAGGGATATTTCATTTGTGCCTTCAGTCGAGCTTATTTGTCCAACAAGATAGGTTCCTTAGAAGATGATGTACTTCAGCTGAGTCTCATAATGCCTACTCCCACAGGCCCCAATCTTTCTATCTTATTATTATAGAACTTTAAAACCAAAGGATATTTGCTTTTCTTTCAAGATTACTTTCCACTCTGTCCCCAGGAAAGATGTGAAGACTGAAATGCACTTGGAGCAAATATATCAGCCACAGGAGAAGGAGAGGAGGAAACGCTCTTATTCAAACATGACAATAGAGCAGCACCACACCAGAGTCCTATTTCCTGGTGGCTCACTTGGAGAGAACAAATCCCTGTACAAACTCTCCAGGAGTCAGATCTGTATTTACAGGAGGCAGCATGTGCACCACGCACACGAAATGACTCACCCGAGGTTACAGAGCCAGGCAGTCAAACCCCCTCAGCACAGCTGCCAATTCTCAACTCCACTCAGCTTTCCAGCTGCTAAACAATAATCTTTTTCCCGTCCCCATGTAAGACATGAGCCAATTTTACTTTTATGAGACTAAATTACCTCTATTCATCTCCTGTCACGGTAAATGAGTTACTAGTGAACTCTCTCATTTCTCCCAATTTTATTCACAAATGTCTTTATAATTCCGTTTACCTGTACGTGTAGAGATACACGCTGTTTATACAAGCATAAATCAGGTGTGATTTACTTTGCATTAAGTTGCTGCTTCTTTTACTGCTGGGGAAGAGACGAGTCTAAGTAGCAAAAACAAGCAACAATTTTTTAAAAATTAGAAGGAGAGAGACTATGGCTAATATGCCTTCAAGGGAAAAGGTTTCAGGAGTCAGACTCAAAGAGAGAGCACCATGAAGCAACAAGCACAGCACACGTCCCTCAACATGTGGGAGCTGATTTAGGATGCCTCATGCATCCTTTCTTTGAGTTCCCTGTGAGGGAAGAAGGAGAAGGCATACACATTCAGATTGCTCCACCAAGAGTTGGGTGCAAGCAGGAGTCTGCAGCACAAGAGTGCCAGATAGCCATAAGTAAATTGGTGCAAAGATATACTCAAAAGGATGCCAGGAGATACCAGTCTTCATCTCCCACTATGCCTAATGAGACAGGGCAGCAGGTAAATGGTCATAGCCTGACAACACTCCTGGAAAAACATTAGATTTCTAACTATAATCCATTTCCACATGGTGATTTAGTCTGCCCACGTTGCTTTGTACCTCTCCAAGGGCTTTCTAAACTCTCAGGTTGATTTCAGACAATTTTTTACCAGAGATGAAGTACTGCAGTTTCACTAACCATCACACACCATAAAAATAACAACATTAAGAGAAAGGAGAGGGGATTTATGACAGCTTTTGATCCCATCAAATGTGATGATAGTAGTAAATCAGTTGGGAAAATGGAGTTGCTCATTTTAGGAAAAATAGAAACCAGAAAATCAGGCATCAGTAACTCATGGCAGCGCTGCTGGAGGCAGGGAGGGACATCAGGGAGGGACATCACAGGGGGTGGGGAGGCAGCTGCACCCCAGCAGGAGCTGCAGCACTTTGCAGGCAGCAGAGAGGGAACTTAGCAGATTGTGCTATGCAAGGTCAGGTCTGCAAGGAAGAATCTTTGAGCAAAGACTCTTCTTTAAGCCAAAGAGAACAAGTTGCTCCTTTGTATCTCTACCTGCAGCCAACTTATTTTTCCCTTGTGGGAATGCCCAAAACCTGCTAGGTCCTTCTCCCAGTCTGAGGAGACTCCTTCTATTGGCAGTTTATAATTGAACAAAATGAAAATGAAGTCATAATAACCAAATAAGCATCTCTTATTCCTATGAGGTTTCTTGTTTCCCCAGTCTTGTGACCTTTTTCAGGCTGTTTTTTACCTTCTTTGATAACGTGGAAACTATAATCACATCAGCATTTCTGTCACCAAAAGTTTTAAAAAATCTTGCAAGAACCCTAAAGAGAAGATGAACACTTAATAATTTTTTCTCCTTTACTAAACAGAAATAAGCAAGGCCCTGAGAGTGTTTGGCGCCTTTTTTTTTTTTTTTTTTTTTTTTTTTTTAGTTTTAGTTTTATTTAAGGGCAGGTAAGAGATGAAGAAAAGGATCTTTTACTAAAAAGTAAGTCTACTACAGTTCAATGGATTTAGAATTCCCAAGTTTTCAATTAAAACCTGGATCAAAGTAATGATGAGTGCCAGTTGGAAAGCCTACATTCATCTGAAAACAGAGACTAATAAGTCCAGAGCTTTCCAAACCCATCACATTCAGCAGCCCCACAAGGGATAGAGAGGAACAGCACAGACCTGCTCAGCCAGCTGGGCTGTCAAGTGGCTTTTATTTCCCTGAGCGAGAGAGCAGGAAAGGTGTTGAGCAGACAGATGATGAAAAGATGGGGGGAGGAGGGCAGAACATCAGAGGAAACAAATTCACAAGAATAATTTAATTTAGAACATAAAATTCATCCAACAAAATAGAGGAACAGATGTGAAGGGATTTGAAACTCCTTCTTGGATCATATCCCCTTAACTTTACTATACTCCCAATCTGAGTGTGATCTTATTTATTCATAATATCGAAACCATATTAATTAAGCAATAAAATACTCCAGACAGCTTGTTGTTAGGATTATTTACATACTGTGTTTGTTAAAGGGGGAGGAGGAGAAATTAGTATCTCCATCCTGAGAGGTGACTAAACGCTAGAGGAAACAATTCCAGGCTTTTTATAGCATGAAGGATTCCTCTTTGCTGTCGGAGCACTTGCCACAGCCAGTTTTTCAAAGGACTCTGCTAATTAAGATATGTACTCATACAAGCAAATATTTGGCTGTCTCAGTGCTGCTGTTATCTCCCCTGTGAAGCTGAGAAAACCAAGGCAAACAGAGGGATAAGGAGATCTTCTTCATTTCCCCTCTCTGACTCTGCTAAGGAGACTAAGCCAGGCATCTGCACTAACCACAGGGTGATTAGTACAGTAAGGACAAACAGATACAAATCTAGATGAGCCTTTTGGGGAGCCTGCCAAGGAGCCTGCTGCCTTCCCAAGCAGGAGATGTGCCACTCCTCACGCTGCCATACAACTGATCTGGGGCCTTGGGCAGCAAACCACAGAACACAAGGGCATTGGGTTTCCTCCAGGGCAGCACAATAGAGGTCACATCCCTGACTTCCTCAGCTGGCCAGACCTGCCTGTTATTGCACAGCTGTGGTGTGCAGGACACAGATAAATTTTGTCTATAAAACAAACTTGACAAATAGAAATTCAGAGTAGGAAAGAGAGGAGAGAGTTCATTAACAGGTACTTGCCTGAATACTTGGGGCAACAGAGGCTGTACGAAAGTCATTTCCCTTCTCCACATGAAAAGAACTCTCTTTGCAACCCTTGTACTGCCTTCAAGTTTAACAGAGATGGTTCCACAACCTCTTCCAGAAGGAAAGAAATAAACTCTGCTTCTTTAAAGCTGGATTCACATTTAAGGGACACCACAGCTCTCCCAAGTACTTAACAAACAGGGGTCAGGCCCTCATGCCTCTACAATTTACTGAGACAAATGCGTCTGTGCTCCAGGTGCCTTCACTACTTCCTAATTGTTTTCCTTTGGAGAAGGATGAACCATTACCACCTGATCTTTTCTTCCTAGTTTTAGGCTTCCTAATCCTATGTACCAGCCAGTCCCTGCAGAGCAGTGAGGAACTGAAGTACAGCTGAGAAAGGAAGCTGGAACCTAAAGCCTCTCATGGCCTGGGCTCAGTGTCCATGGCCAGCAGTAGCAGAATTATGCTTGAGAGGACAGAAGACAGGTAAAAGTAGTTTGTATGAGGAAGATTCAGCCATGCTGGGAGTCCTACAGGGATATTATGGTAGTTAAGAACTAGTTAAGGTAGACTTCATCGCTGCTGTGGACAAACTGTTATTATCTGTGTTGCAAAGTTTATACACGTCTTTTTTCTTGCAAAAGAACAGTATTTTATCGATTTCCCTTCAGAGACTACTTGGAGGAAGGAGACTTCATTGGTAAGACACAAAATTTTCAGCCACCAAGGTGACAATATGGTAGGGTGCAGCAGTCATTCTGTCCAACTGGGATACAGCTGCTCAAAAGGATTTTCCTCCCCTGAACCATTTTCAAGGATGTTGTTTTTCTCCCCCAACCAAAATATTTATATTGAAAACTGTATTCTACCTTGCCCTCAAATAAGCATCTTGTTTATATGTACAAAAAAAATATATGGGCTATATATCCAAGCTATGAAAAGCCTGGAATTGTTTCCTCTAGTGTTTAGTCACCTCTTAGGATGGAACCACTTATTCTTCCTCCTCTCCCTTTAACACTCTTAGTATGTAAATAAGCCTAACAACAAGCTGTCTGGAGTATTTTATTGCTTAATTTATATGGTTTCAATATTTTGAAGATAGTCAGATTGCTGTTCTGAAACCCAGAAAGCCTATGTTCAGTCAGTCACAAAAAGTGAGAAACTGAGGAATGAGTAGAAGAGTTTCTATCAGAGCAGGAGATCTGATCTAACCCAGTTACCTAGGAGGCCCATGTCTGAATTGCTATTTTAAACTGTGTCATTACACAGTAAGGAATTAGAATTATTCATCGTGTCTAACCTAACCTCATTACAGCTTCCGCTGGGAATAATTATTTCAAAACATTTCTTGCTCTTCAGAACCTAAGGGCACAATTATTGAGTCTTCCTGAACTTGGCTCAAATGACTTCTCTAAATTCTAAGGAGCTGCTCTGGCTCCCAGCACAAAGTGAACCTACCTAAGAGCTAATCTTATTTGCAGCAAAGAAACACAGATGGCTGCTTGATACATTCACCTACCTGTCTGGCCCCCACCATCACATCACAGCCTCTGGCTGTGTCCATCACATCCCCTTCCATCCCAAAAATGCATTTCCCCAAGTGGAGGATCCCACCTTTCAAGTTAGGACAATGTTACTGCTACCAAACAGTTACAAAGCCAGCCTGCCCAAAATCAGGGGCTTTCCTACTTTGTTTGACCTTTCCCTGCAGAAATGGAAGGGCAATGAAATGTGTGTCATCATATACAATTTATGTATGTTTTGGAGAAACCCCTCACACACCCCTCATCCAGCTTCTGGCAGACAAAGCTTTTCTAAAACAAGAGCTCACAGGGAGGACAATATAGACAATACTTCATTTGCAGAAAATGGGTTGTTGCAAATATTTATTTCAACATCTTGTCTGATTTGTGAGGATCAGAGTGTACTTATTAAGAAAGTGTACTTATTGCAGGTGAGGTCAGCAAAAAAACTGCATAAGGTTTTGGCAATAATGTTAGCACAGCTGCATGAGACCATCAAATTGCTCTTTAAAGGTGTAACTAGAAATGATCTCTCAGTAATATTTTGGATTCTTTTCAAAAAGATGAAATTCCAGTGAAAATTTGTTCTGTGACTTCTATCAATCAAATCTTGACTTGTCCAATACCATTTCCCCCTTTATATATAAATTAGCCTGTTCAGATCTGACATTTGTCCCTTCAAGGATTTTTAATGTCTTTTTAAATAGATTTACAGAGCTAACATCCAAAAAGGAGTTGAGGTGGAAGATGTTCTCCTCTGGTGTTTTAAACTCAGATGTTCTGTCTGCTGAAAAAAAAGCACATTATATCTTCTGCTCAGGAATAGTCTTTTACATTGTTCTGATCTAAAATTATGACCAGTATAAAATAGATATAAACATTGGTTTTGTTTCCCAGTAAGCTACTTAAGACTCATGGAGAAAACTCAGAATTGAAATAGCCTCTCCTGAAATTAAGAGACATAAAATTATTTCATCTGCAAAATAAACAGATTGTGATGCATTTCCTGATTAGTCAGAAGAGCCCAGCAAGACAAGATTAAGTAAACCAACAGGTGTAAAAGCAAGACATAATATCTCATCTAAGTGAAATGCTGAAGTGCTAAACAAAGTGAATGAGGACAAAGGCATTGTAAAAGTGGCCCGGTGTTTGTACGTATGCTTCTTCATTTTCAAAGCTCTTATTACAGCACAAGTCATAAATAAATTATATTTTGCTGTCATAGAGTTCCAGTAACCATCATTTGGTAGTTAGGTTTGTTATCTCAGATTTACAAGGACTTCAACATTCATGTATTACACAGATCCAAATAACTTCAATTCATAACAATGTAAATAAGCACAATATAAGCACTAAAAACAATATAATAACACCACCAGTTTTCAACAATACAAAACTTTTGTGTTTGAGCTTGGAACAGTGTGCCCCAGAAACTTTGGTCTGCTGTTTGAAAATTGACCTCTCATTCAAAACATGCAAAACAAAGACTATTCCTTAATGAAGGAAATGGGCAAGGTTTCCTTTCAACTCTCTGCTAACTTCTTTTAAGAGAAGATAATTTTTGACACTCATTCAGGAAACCTTGTATTAGTACTAAGAACTCTAAATGATCTTTTAGTAATCCTGCTTGTTTTTTTCATCAAAGAACAAAGAGGGTTCAGGAGCAATGTTTTCAACATATGCATATTCTTATAGCACAGTATATATTTATATCAACAGCCCTGCACCTTTATTGCACCTAACTGGGAAAGTGAGAGAGGAATGAAGATTGTACCAGTTCTTCAGTGAGGTATATGGATCTGGTTTTAGGATGTTTAGGGGCTGGAGGGTTTGGGGCTGGTTTAGCCGTGCACTCAGCAATGTAAAATGTCAACTCGGTCCAATAGCACATTAAGCACTTTGTTATCTCAGTTATTCCAATGAGACAAAATGCAAAATGAAGCATTTTAGGGTTCTTAGAAGCATGCCTCCTTCTACAAATGTGGTTCATTCCTCACTGCTATGATTTGTACCAAAATTCTTCACTCTGCCCCAAGGTAGATCTGGTTATATCTTCAGTACCACAGTTTCCCTCTTACCTGCCTTACACTAAGCAATGGCCTGTTAGTCAGGACAATCAGCAGGAGCATCAGTTTAGAGCACGTAATAAGCTAAAGATCAGTGGGTGCTCTCTGGGGTGAGGTTTTCTCTGCACACATACGCTATACACACAACTCGTGGCTCTAAACATCACCACATAAGCTGAAATCAAACAACAAAATACAGCTTAAAACACACCAAAACACACCAAGCAAACAGAAGTTACTTTTGCCCTGTTGTGATGCGAAACAAAAAAAGGATGTACATTTGATTAGAAGCAATTGAATGTGAAATGTTTTACACCCACTCAGCACTGCCACAGCCTCTACAGCGCGTGTGGGTGAGCTCTGGCAGGGCTGTGCTGCCACCCTCTGTCCTCAGCCCTCCAGGATCAGCAGCTCATAGTGGGGTGATATTAACTTCCCTTCGACCCGGGAATCTGGGAGGGTAAAAATCGACATCATACAAGCAGCTGATGAGCTGTCAGAGCATGAGGGATCTTGTTTCACATCCCAAACGTGTTAAGGCTTGCTGGGTATCCCGTGCTATCCATAACACTGTGGTTACAGGACCATTTGGAGCCCTATGGTAAAAAGTCTTAGCTCAGAGGAAGAGCCTTGATCAAGCAGCTTGTGAGTACCTGCAGCTGCACTCGGCATGTCAAAAAGGGAGCAAACCCAAAGCTGACCCCACACTCGGAAACACCACACCAATTCTGCCCTGGTGATATTGTTAGGTCCTACAGGTCACCAGGTCTGCTTTATTAGTCCACATTTACTCCTTGATAACCTTTAGAAACAAATAAACCTAGGCGTTGTTACATGTGTATGTTTCCTGGATTTCAGGGTGTGTTTATTCAGTATGACTCATGTTTGAAACAACTGGAGAAAGGCACTTTATCCCTTGCATGTCCCAAAATGTCCCAAAGGACCACAGCTTTGCAAGGCTTGTCACTGCAAAGAGAGGCTCAGAATCTTCCCTGCCACACTGACAGGCACTGACTGGCCCTGGATATTTTCTATGAAATTTCTATGAAATTGAGAGAGAGGCATATTGTCCACAGGATCCTCTCCCAAGCTGGACTTTTTGAAGCATTTCAACTGTACAATTGTGACTTTGTGAGGGAGGATGGAGCTCTTAATGTAGCTGGAGATTTGAAAAGCAACACCCTAAACCATAAAGGAATGGAGCAGTATCTTCCACCTTCCTGCCTAGATAGTGTCTGGCTCCAACCCTTCAACTCAATGCCAAATAGCTTTTCTAGTTCCACATGTAAGCAGGTTTCATCAAGAAATCAAGAACCTCGACAAGAAAGACCAGATTAATAAACTCTGAGTGGTATCTAGGTCAAATACACACCTTTCTAGCCTAGCTATATAGCAGCAAGAAAAGGAGCCCTGTGGCTGGTGGTGTGGGAGACCTGAGCAGAATACACACAGCCCAATAGCGTCCTCAGTCTGTTAAACTCACTTTGCCATAAGAGCTGTCAGTGCCTCTTTTGAGGGATTCTGTCTGCTCTGAAAGGAGTGCATTAAGCAGATCATTAAGCTGAAGAGAAGGATAAATGCCTATCAAACTTTCTCTTTTGTGTTCTTTTTCCACAGGAAAGGGAAAATACAGACTGTAACCTACAACAATAAGCTGGAGTCCAGAGAGAGCTGTTTCTTAAAAGGTTGTCAAGCATTAACAATGTTCTACCATACAGCAGCAAGCTCACATGGAGATGATTGTACATGGTGTTAACAGTGCCACAATGCTTTGTAAAGCCTAAGTTTAGGCACACTTGAAACACCTAGGTAGAGCTTTGCAAACTGCTGGGAAGAGGGGGATGAAAGACCTTCAGGGTGGGACAAAGTCATTCCAGGACATGTAGTTATTTGTAGAAGGCTTTGCAGTATCCTGTTTGCCTTTCAGTGTTTTGCTGTTTCTGCTCATTTTTAGGTTGTCTCCCCCACAGCACTATTATGCCTTGCGATGTTTGGAAGTCATAAGTGCCCTTTTGCACTCATTAAGCTTCAGCAGAAAGTGGCTGTAAGTGTAAAAATAAGTCACGGTGTTAAAGGGTTCAGAAAAAAAAGAAAGCAGGAATTGTGGAAGGAATTCAAGGAAAACACAAGGCAGTGTGTCAGCCTCTCCTTCCTGAGCAGGGGAGAGCTCATGAATCAGCCAGGGGTCACTGCACACTTGCTAAAGCCAGCCTCCCAGCTTAGGAAGCTGCCGAGCTCTGTGGTGGGAAGTGGAAGGGAAGGACAGAAGAGCAGACATTCCCATTCCACAGCTACAGCTCCCAGCCATGCCAAGCAGAATGACAAAACCACTGTCATCCTACAGTTAGGAAGGTGACCTCTGCAGTGCTTGTGGCTTTATCACAAGCTGTAAGGGCCAAGCAGTTGTGGGCACACACACACACCCACATACACAGGTATTGCTGAGATCTCAAGACATGTTAACTGCATGGATTTGTGAGGCTAAAGACATGTTATAAAAACTGTATTAGGTGTGACTCCACTTGGAGACCTTAAAATCACAGCCCTTAGAAAGCCCCAGGAGATATGAGTAATGCATGTGTTCACTTGCATCCCCAGTAGTACATAAAATTTTCTGCAGAAGAGAATCAACATTTTCACTTGCACCAAGGACAGCCTCTCTCCTAGAGGAAAAAAACAGCCTTGTATAAAAATAGCCTGTATTCATTGACCCTAAGAAAGAAGTAAACATTTCTTTTCTCCTTCAAAACAGCTCTTAGAAAACAGCACTTTCCTGGCCCTCTGACACAGAAGAGCTCCTTCTGTTTTTCTCCTTGCAAACATCCAAATCTAACCATTAAGGGCACCACCAGCATGAAGTCAGTTTCTTAACTTTACACTCCTTCCCCTCTGGCTCTCAACACAAACCTGAGGCTCCACTGGTCTAATCTGCAACTCCTATCTTAATACCATTTCTCTGTCATACTTATTATGTAATTCTTTCCAGTTCAGCTTTCACCCTTCTCAGCACCAAAATCCCTCCTGCAATTCCAGATGACATCATCCTTAGTGAAATTTGTATTGATCTAGTTTAACTTATTTTACCTTGTCTCAATTTGTTTGTTCAACTCCATCCTTATTAAAAAATGTGCACAGACTTGGTCATGACAGCTGAGTACTCCCTGGGGGTCAAAAATCTGTTCTCAGCCTTCTGTCTTCCACAAACATATTGGAAAAAGGAAACAAAAATTCACATGTCCATGTCAAATCATTTGTACTCTGACGTTCTATAACATCTGTAACAGCAAGGCCTCCATCTTCACTGAATACTGTGTAAAAGACCACTGTCTCCTCTGCTCTAAAGCTGCTGTCTGAGTTTTATGGTGTGGCTCTTACTCCTGATGAGGAGGGACAAAAAGGCACATGAGTGCCAGTCAACAGCAGTCCATTACAGGAGATGTGTGTGCAACCCAGAGATGCTGAAATAAAAAGGACGTTGCTCCTTCCTACCAACTTTGGCATGAGACCTCTTTCATCACCATTATTTAAAGGGCCAACCAAGCACCCCATTTGCTCAAATATAGTAAGATGTCTCCCACCCTCCCTCCCAATCTGCCATCCCGTAATTTGCCATTGTTAGGAGGAAATCTGCCAGTGGCTGTAGCTTCTAAGGCTGGACTTAAATTTTCTTCCAGCAGTCAGAGTTAGCTGGCAAAGAGGGTGACAGGCTGACAGCCTCCTGTTAGTACTGAGGCACTGTCTAATGTTCCTGCTATCAGAGGTAATTTTACAGAGAAGCCTAGAGATAATTTTTCAATTTGCTCTCTAGTAAATCAATTGCAGCTCAGTAATCAAGACAATGGCTGTAAAATCCAATGTGTGCAATGTGTAAGTGGAGTGAAGGTTCCACGCCACAAATCTGAATCAGAGCAGAGTAATAGTGTTTTCCCTTAAGCCTATGGAAACCCCAGAAGGGACTCTGTATGTGAATGGGTAAAAGCAAATTACTACTGCTGATACTCTCAAAAGATTCTTCTTGTTTCTGATGAAACTCCCAGAGAAATCAGTGTAGACAGGATTCAGTAATAGAGTGAGATATGGAAACGCACAGCTGAGATCAGACCCTGCTAATAGAAGGACTTAAGGGAAATTTAGGGCTGCTGTAAATCAGGCAACAATTCACAGCTCCTCTTCTCTTAAAAGATCTTTGATTTAAACATAGTATCCTAAAGGCAGCTATGTCATTGCCACATCAGTAATTCTCATGTGAATAGTTTGGAACAAGGTTCTGTCTGGATTTTTGGAAGGAGGAAAACTAGGAGAAATATAGCAGTAAAAGAAATAAAATCTAGGTATCTGATACTGTGACATTAAAGTGTAACAAAAACTTGGTGCAAAGTCTTCTGTGGTAAAAAGAGATTTCAATTATAAGCAAAGTCCTTCTTGATTCCTCTGCTTCCCAAGAAATCATATTTTCTCTAAGACAGTCAAATTTCTCAGAGATTGTTTGTGAGACCCAAAAGTTTGGCTGACAAAAAGTTTTCAATGTCACACAAAACAAGAAGGAAGGTTCTATACACTGCACTTCAAGAGACAGAGACTCCCCTTGAATGCCATCATGTTCAATTCACTGATCATTTATATTTCTAAGTTAACGTTCAAGAGGATTACAACCAAAAAGTTTGAGGATGTCATAGCAAAATTCTCTTTCCTTTACTCTGAATTACATGAGTAGGCTGCAAAACTACGTCTTCCTGAAGTAGAGAGGCAAAAAAAGATAAAAAATTAATCGATAAACAATTTCCATACTAATGTCATGGTGCAGATAACTGAAAAGAGTTATGCAAGTAAATTAATTTCTTCTAGAGGCAAAGGCCACACCTTATAGAAAAGAAAAAAAGGGAAAAAAAATCTCACAAGTTATTTTCACAGTTTACACACTTACATTCCTCAGGGTTGAGTAAAACAACCCTTCACTATAAAGGGAAAAAGCTTCCAACAGGCTACACTACATTCATGTGTTCAAAAGGTTTTACCTAAAGGTACTTTAAATCCTAAGCAGTTATAAACATAGTAGAGAAGGAACAAACAAACTAGTTTATTGCCTGACTAGATGTTGGCATCACTGTCTTGTACAGACCCTGTAACAGATGGTGTCTGTCTCAAACAACTTACAGCCTACTAGGGGAAGACAGAAAGGTAACAATATTACAGAAATCCCAAAAGAAAAAAAAAAAAAGGGAAAAAAAAAAAAGTAGTATTTAATTTGCCCACAGTAATTCGGGAATTCTACAGTCAAGTACTGCCAAGTGAAAAATTCTCTGTCTAGTGCTTTACCCACAAGCCTATTCTTCTTTCTAGCTCCTAAAGGAGGTTAACTATCTAAAGAAGGCTTAAATATTTTTTCTTTTCTGCTGCTTAAATGAAGCCAAAGACCTTTCTGTGATTTCTTGTGGAATAGTGTAAAAATTTGCAAACCACTGTAGATGAAGGTAATACTACAGTTATGTGTGGCTTATTTTGTCCATGAACATTTGCAAAAAAAAAAAAAAAAAAAAAAAAAAAA
>VXBR01008118.1:1132098-1145499 GCA_013400215.1 Cisticola juncidis
AAAAAAAAAAAAAGAAAAAAAGAAAAAAAAATAGATGTGTCACCACTTTGGACCATTTCATTTTTAGAGACAATAATTTAAATTCATTTTCAGAATAAGCATACTTGCACTTTAGCCTGGTAATTTATGTGTCTGGGAGAGCTGCTTTTGCACAGCGAGCACTGCCTACTTTGTAATTGAATACTTAATAGAACTGGCACTGCAGGCTGCTAAAGTCCAGTTCGTGAACACACAAGATCCAAGATCCACAAAGACAGTTTGGAGACTCTTCTAGTTTTATTAGTTCATTGATTTGTAGAATAGATTCTTAAAATCAGATCTCTAGTCTTTCTAAGAGAAAAATTAAGAACACTCAATCTGTACTCACCTATTGGATTGCTGGAACTATCTTAGAACTGGATATTCACTTCAGGTACATAAACCTGAAAAAAAAAATCTAGCAGTGATTTGGGAAGACAAATCCCATCACTCTGAACAACTTCTCTTACTCTTTCTTTCCTTGGCTTTTTATACTGAATATGATGCCATATGGTAGGAAAAAATCCCTTAAATTTGTCAGGGCAAGATCCAGGCTGTGTCCCCTGCCAACTCCTTGTGCACCTCCAACCTATTTGCTGACAGGGCACTGTGAGAGGCAGAAAAGGCCTTGACACTGGGCAAGCACTTCTCGGCAGAAACTAAAACATCCCTGAATTATCAACACTGTTTCCAGCACAAATCCAAAACACAGCAGCATGCCAGCTAGCATGGAGAAAATTAACTCTTATCACACAGCAACCCAGCACAGACACGATGAGTCAATGTGAGTTTTCTAGTATGGCAGTATTTTCTCTCCAAGCCAGTCATGTTTACTCACATATAATATTAAGAACCTGAGATGAGAGCTTCTCTCTTCAGTGGAGGTACAAACCTTTGTCTCATACATCACAGGGGATGCCCTTCTGTTCCTTCAGTGTAAGTCTCTCATTGTCTAACTTTTATGGATTAAGCCATATATTTGTTTCTGTTGTCCAGCATTTCTGACATGTCTGACAAGGCAAAAAAAAACCAACCCAAAACTTATAACTTTTTTAAAATAAAAAAAGGAGTGGGAAGAGGGAAGGGAAGAAAGAGGGTCAGTTTATTTATACAAATCCATAAATCCTGAAGACAGAGCTGTCATCTGGTGTGAGATTTCATTGTATTTAGAAAATTCCTCTGGCAGGTTTTCTATACCATTGAGTAAAGTCTTGACCATGGCCCAATTCATTGCAAAGAATCCAGTTTTCTTCTGCCATGCTCTGAGAGACAAGCCAGCCTTCTTTCCAAGAGAGCGTGCAACTGTGAGTTACATGAGGAGTTAGGTACCTATTTATTTTTGGCATTTCTAGATACCTTGCTTCTCCCACTTGTACCCAACAATCCCTTTCTTAAGCACCATGCATCCCCTGAAAGGCCTTGGAATCTAGATCCAAGTTGAATATTCTTTTTTTTTTTTTTTTTTTTTTGCCATAAAATCACCAATGCAACAGCATGTTGGACACATTGGATTATTTCAGCCAGTCTTACTAGCTTGCCAACAACAACCTGACAGTTTACCAAGAGGGTTTTGTTGTTTTTTTTTTACTCCTGGAGAAAAACTGAAACCAGATGAGTTAGAAAACTAAGCTGGAACATGACACACAAAAGATCCTGTTAAAAATTAATCCATGTGAGGCACAGTGACTGACCTGCACAGTATCCATGCAGTAGTTCTAGACTTTTAGGTAGGTTACATTTCACCCTGGAGGAGTTATTAACATTTTATCGGACCATGTGTCAAGTTCTAACAGAAAAATGGAAATAAAGTGTTTTCCTCTCCAGCAAGTCAGAAAGTATCACTATATTCTAAATAGAACTTCAAGCTGTTCTACATTTAAAACAGCAGTTCAGGTTATTTCCCGTTTTGCCTGATAAGGACAAGAATTTCTATAACAAGAATTTTCAGCTGCTTTTGCAACTTCCATGCAGTAAGTTAATAATCTTCACACTGAAGACCAAGTGCTCTTCTCTGCCAAGATCCCTTTTAGGCAATAACCTGGACTTCAGGAGCATTAATGGCCTCTCTGGTTTCGGCAGAATTTCCACAGATCACTGAGGATTAGCTCCTTCACTGACAGAACAGCAGGAGCAAGTTGATGATTAATACTGAAAGATTCTGTTTCAATGCAAAAGAAAAGATAATGAACAGTATCTCAGAAAATAGGTATGTTCTATTCAAACAGATCTACGAGAAAGACTGATAAGAAAGGCAAATTCTAAGAAATGTTTTCATCTTTCTTTCTATTTTTTAAAGAGGGAGGAATTCAAGATTAAAGTCATTCAGCACTACCGTGCTCACACCCAGAAGAGGGCAAGAGAGCAAAATAAAGCACAACAGTGAATAAATTGGACAAGTTCCTAGACAGTGGCACCCATAAAACCTCCTTCAGCAGGTCTCAAAGTTAGAATGATTATTTAGAAGATAGGGTGGGTGAAAAATCACAGCAACGGAGTTGTCACAGCTTTCTACATGGAAAGCTCAGGGAGGGTGCACAGATGGAACATGGAGGGAAACCTTCTCCCTCAGTACCCATATTATTCTGAGTATGAGAACTGTTCACCTTGGAGCGCTTCATGCCTGAAAAGGCAGTAGCCATGTGCCAGTGCCACACCAGGAGTGGGATTTGCCATAACCGGTGGCATTCACAGTATGCTGGCTTATACAAATAACTCATGGAGCTTTCTGCAGGCCTCCTGTATGCAGCTTTCTGTCCTACATTGAATCACAGAATACTGAACTTTTAAACTGATCAATCATGGCCTAAAAATTCAATAATTTCAGCCTCATCCTTCATTTTATCCCTTGAGATAATTTGTCAGACTTAGATGCACAATATGAATAAATTATAAATCCTTGTTTCACACAAATGCCCTAATCACCAGTGTGGGAGGATGTCTGTAAGTAAAGACTCAGTCCATTATTCTAGTCAAGTCACTCAGCGTAAAATAAGTGGAAATCAAGATTAAATGAGCCAGAAGAAGAGCATAAAGGACTGCAACTCTACATCGACTGTGAGCTACAGTTCCAGTCTATTGGGGGAAAGGATTCATTCTCCTCACCTTCTCCATAAATTGTTTAATACAGAAAATCCTCATAGCAAAGATCAGAGCCTAGAGCATCACCTCATCACCACACACACTAGACAAGCGTTGAGTTTGTTATTTCAACCAGATTCAGCTTGTCTCCTGTTCTCTAGAAGAGAGGATGCTATTCCTACACAGAAAAGTAAATACTTCCAGAGCCTATTCTCTATGACATCAGCTGTTTTAGACCAGCCACATCTATAACAAAAGATGGGAGCCAAAACATGTAAACCTATACATTTCTAGCTCAACCTTTTTATATTATAGACCTTTAGTCACAGACTGTTGAACAAATCTCAGACTAAGTGGACTGAACCTCACTTAGACTTCACCGAAAAGCTGAGAAAGTGTGGCTAATCTCACTGAAGCTCATGACCCAATAGGAGGGATCATGAATGGATTATACTAAAATCCAAGTAACAGACAACAGAGCTGTTATTGAGATACAACAGCAATATTTAAATACTGTTTTATCTACAAATCTAATCCTAATCATCCTCATAATCATTGTGTCCTACTTCTTGTGCCTGTCCAAGAACCCTCTCTCAGCTACTCTGCTACTGCTGGTACGGGCACAATTTATGATTCCTGTTCACTCATTTCCCTGCCAGCTGCATACACAGCAATACAGAGCAGTATAGCAGACACACAGTTCTGAAGGAAGACTGAATTTTAGAAAGGTGCTGACATTGGAAAAGTTCCTTATTTATTCATTTCTGGTATTCTTGTCTCCTTTTGGAGTGATTAGGAGAAATACACCTGGTTTGTCTACTATCATCAACATAATTACTTAGTTTTGCTTTGCATCTCTCGATACTTTTTTTCCCCATGTCAGCTGGCTGTTCTGAGCCTACTGATACAAGAAAATGATTAAAGCAAAACATTAAATATATAAATGTGCTCATTGGGAAACAAGTGAAGAAGGCAGGGCAGGCTCTGAAAATGAGATTCCCTGATGCCTGTAATTAAATATTTTTAAACCCTCACTACATGAAAGCTCATCAAAGGGGATTCAGGAGCAGCATCTCAGGTGGCACACTCTCAACCCACATGTTATTTGGTATTTTGCAATCACTCCTTACAAGTGGGCTTAAACACTGAAAGACAAATGTCTGGGAGAGAAGATTTATGTGGAATTTACGCTCAGTCAAGAATGTAACATGCACACTTTCAACCACAGTGATTTCCCCTCGAAGACACAGCTGGCCAAGGATCACAGGAACACACCTCTGCATCAATACCCCATAGAGAGCATGACCCTTGAAGCAGTGTGTGCATGTGCTTGTAGCCACCCCTTATTCTTACCAACACCAGTGATGCACATTTGGACTTTCTACAGTAGTGCCATTTAGCTGTGATTTTGAGAAAAAAAAAAAAAAAAGGAAAGAGGAAAACAATGATAAAAAGTCCAATTTATCTTTAAAACTTCTACTTCAGAGAGCCATTTTCAATTTTCTCAGGTCATTCAGCCCCCAGGCAGCTATCACAAATTCCCACCAGCAATATTTCAGAAGGAGGAAGGGTTTGATTTTGATGAAGATGCAAACAATTAAAATAAAATAAAGTCAGTCAAAATGGTTGGATGCTACCTCAGCCTTAACCAAAAGAAAGGGAGAGCCTCTTCCTCAAACAAAGCAATCGGCCCTCATGTTTTTATAACCTGCTTTGGCACTTCTGAAATGCACCCTCTCTGCAAGGTGCCAGCTTGCTGCAGTCACTTCCCGATCGATCCCTCTGCCGCATCTCTGGAAAGGTCAAGTAGGATGAGGGCCCTTTCCAGTGCTCTTTCAAATCACTTCATTCCTCCCCAGAAAGGGCGAAAGCTCTCAGGTGACACACTAATTAATTCAGTCTTTTCAGCTCTGGAGAACTGTGACATTTATAATTTATTCTGAAAGTAAAAGAAATATAATATAATCCTACTGAACACATCACCGTATCCCTCGCCAAAGTCTTGTCTTGCACTGTTTCATTCAGGTAACACAGCAAATGTAACAGGTTTACATTTTGTATTCTACGCTTGTCTGTTTAAAGGTGGCTTCTGTGCTACAAAATACAAATACATGCATTTATATGACATAAAATTAAAAACATGCATTTATATGAAATAAATTACAGTATTTCACAATGGTGCCTACAAACTCGTCAGCAGAGTCATTGCAAACTCTTACTCAAGGACTACTACTGAAATAATTTCTGAAAAGCAAGGTTTTTGATTTCTGCTGCTTCAAAAACTGTACAGTTACATATTTCAGTCAGTTGTGGTGTAAGTTCAGTTTATTTTATATTAAAAAAATTGTGTGGTCAGAAAGAAAAGTGAAATTTTCCTTCTGGAAATGTCAAGGTGATCCTTGCAAACAAGAGATGTAAATAAGAATATGAGCACTGCAGAGAAGTGAAATTTAAGGGAAGTTTCAATGCATTATATATTTTGAATAATTTCTGACAAATGCCCAGACCCTAGACTAAATGAAAACCATCAAAATGCAGATTATTTTTTTATTCTTTTCAAAAGTGCCTTTGTTTTCCTTGGATGCATTCAACAAGCCTCACTACCTCCCTGGCAGGATAGGACCCTCGTAATGGCTTTAAATGGACAAGGCTGAGTCAACTGCTCTAACAGGTCTAGTTCAGATGCAGTCTGTCCTTCAGACAAAGGGATTCCCGTACACAATCTGCCTTCTGTCAGCACCAGCAAGCAGAGCAATCCTTCAGCTGGAGGAGCCTTACCCCTGGGCCAAGGCAGAACAGAACCATTTACCATGCAGCTCCCCACAGTGGGGGGGCCACGACAGCTGTATGGATGATGGCACAGGCAGCTCTTGAGTCTGAGTCTCCTTGGTAATAAATATCTCTTACATTTTCAGTGGCTCAAGATGTCCTAGATCCTTTGGAGAAATAACAACCCTTTAATACTAATGACATTTAAGAATCAGAATGATTTACTGTAGCTTTTCATCAAACTGCTCTGCTTATATTTCTGGAAAGACTATGTCCTTCCCAGTCTTATGTTTCAAAGTCATCAGCTCTTGTCCTTTGCTGTCCCCACAGCCATGTCAAATAATTTATTTTAACAGCAGAGGAAGCCTCAGTCAAGGCCCAATTGCTTCTTCTTGAAAGTTATTTCTGAAGCTGAATGCTGAATGTGGTAGTTTGTAACTTTATTCAATATTTATTAATCTTATACCTAGCAGTTCTGAGCCCAATATCTTATTCTGTATCTTAAATAGGCTTTCTTCTATCATGAAGCTTTGATGGACTTTGGTTTACTTCAAATTGTTAAACCTTTTGGCTTTCAGTTTAATCTTCCTAAACTAAGTCAAGTCCTTTCAAGAAATGGTCTCCAATCCCTCAATGCCTAATTAATTTATTTAGGTTTGGACTCATATTTCCTGATAATGGCCACTAGAAATGCCTGTCATCCTGGAATCATATCTGCCTTTCCCATGACTGCATCAACACTGGTGGCCTAGCTGGATGAAAATCAGCTAATACATCCTCCTTTGATCTGTTTTGTCCCTTAAAAATTTTTATTGTTCTCAGCTTTTTACATAGTCATGCACAAAATGATTTCACTGCTTTAACTACAGTCTTAGTTGTTTCTGATCTATATACCAATCTTCCTACACTAGGCAGTATTTCCCAAATTTTCTCAGAACTCTGCAGCTAGAATGAATGACAACACTGAAGAGTCCCAAAAATCTGTGTTTGCAATAATGCACTGATAGCACCCTTTCATTCATAAATTTTGCCTTGGAAAAGGATCTTTCAAAGAATTATAGAATAACTTAATTTAAAAGGGATCTCTGGACATCATTTGATCCCACTCCTCACTCAGAGCAGGGTCAGCTTGGACATTAGATCTGACAACTCAGGCTCATCTCCAGCAGGGTTCTGACCTTCTTCAAGGGTGGAGTTTTATCTCCAGACATCTTGATCCAGTGTTTGACCCTGCTCACTTTGGGAGGAAAAAACCCACAAAAACCAAAACAAACAAATAACAAAAAACCCCACAAAAAAACCACAAGACCCACACCAACCCCCCCAACCCCCAAAAACCAAACCAAACCAAACAAACAAACAACCCAACAAACCACCTAATAACATCTAACTAGACTTTTTCTTGTTGCAGTATGTGTCCTTCACCTCCCTTCCCACTGTGCACTTGTAGGTGTGGTCTGTCTTCCACAAGTACCATATTTTTCTACTAATTTGTCTTGTCTCATGTAAGTATTTATACCCTAGAATTGTATCAAGTGATATGGACGACTAATAAAAACCAGCATGCCAGCCTGACACAACGTACTGTTAGTGAAACATACATCACATTTCATTTTTTTTCTATTTATGTGCAAGTTCCCACATATTATTATTGCAAAGTTGGTTATAAAGGCTTCTATATTTTGGCAGTAAAACAGGCCTGTAGCAATATGGATTACATTTCTTTGATTAGTAGCATATGTACTCTTTTCCTATTATTTTAAGATAGACTTTAAGCTTTTTAAATCAGATTAACTTCTATTTTCAAATATTCTCATAGAAAATTTTGATTTTAGCCTCATTTAACTGTTTTCTAACCGTACTTTATTGCATTACTTAACTAAAAACTAAGGCAAATTGCTCCCTCTGTTCTGCTGCCATGCTAACACCAATTGCTAGCCTGTTTCTACTGCACAGTACCAGTACACCACCCCTCCTTCTCTTTATTTACTGTTCCTTCAAAGCACATCAGCTACAGGAACTTTTGTCCAACTGTCAGTCCACTTAATAGGCCACATTAGTTAGTTACACTTTGGATTTAATTACTTTTACCTAGTTTAGCTCTTGCCTTTCTTTCTACTCATCAGGTCTTGCAACTACTGCCAAAGATAAAATACTTCCAGATGCCTCAGCTACAAAGGCTCCACCTTCACATCAGCACCCAGCTCTCAAATAGCGTTTGAGCTATCACCAAACCAAGCAAAAAAAACACAGAGACAAAATAGTATACCCTCAGAAAAGATAATTACCTCTTCAGCAAGAACAAATTTCATCTAAACATCCTTATTTACTGCTTTCTATTCCTCAGTCATCTCAGTAATTGCCTGCTATTTGGCTTTCTAAAGCTTTTCCCTCAGCTGGCTCTGCCCCATTTACCCTCAGCATCTCGCTCGATCAGCAAAGTAGGGAGTCCCAGCAAGGTTATTAGTTTATTCATAACACATAACTCCCAAAAGAGAACTAAATCTGTGTTGAACTCACCACCACACAGCAAATTTTCTTCATCCAGAAACAAAGCAGGGAGGACAGGGGACCAGGAAAGAGGACGATGCAATCAGGCATCAACAGTACCCACCACTTCACAACATCACTCCTGTAATTCTTGTTGCTGTGTCTCTGCACAATTACACCCATCAGTGTTCCACAGCAGACTAATGCTTCCAAAAGCAGGTGGACATGCTGACCAGGCACTGCAGAGTATTCCATGGTCTACAGTAGGTGTACAGGAGGTGCACTGGCTCCCAGGGCTGTCAGACTAGGTGAGCACATGCTGCAGAGCTACATCCTCAAGAAATGTTGCCAGTTACCCCATCACATAGTCAGAGCTGCTGTTCCAGGGAGCTGCCAGTTCCCAAGAGGCCTGGGCTACATGTAGAGTCTTCAGACTTCGTGTGGACACAGTTTCTAGTGAGTTTCTACCAGTTTTCTTCTTCCCAGACCCTGAAAACTTAGAACTATAAAATCAAATTGGTACATTTTGGTTCTCTTGCTTTTTGAACTCCCCTTGCTCCCTAGGTCCATGATAAAGCCTATTTATATTCCCAAGGATATTAAACCAAGTGCCTTGCCTCTCAATAAAAAGGTCTCACTATTACTATGTTACAGGATTTCACAGCTGTCTTTTAGCTCCACCGTTCTCTAATACTGTTCCCAACTCCTACTTCTAACTGTTCAATCAAACTTATGTTTTCTCCCCAGACTATTGGGACAATTTTAACAGCTTATGCTACTTTCCCCTCCTAATCTTGCAATTTAGATGACATTTAAGGACTTTTTATTTCTCTCCTCCTCCTTTCTTTTTCTTGGTTAAGTGTTGAAGGAATAGGAGAAACCTCACCTCTTTCTCAAATGAGCTGGTAATATTTTATTCCCTGTTTCCCTCCCTGGTCATATACATTACCAACTGCACCTGGTCATAAAAGAAGTAAATGAGAGTTTTGCTAGATTAATGTAAAATAAGAGTCAGATCTCTCCTTAAGATAGGAATTTTTCCCCATTCAAAAGCCAGAGCACACAGACAAAACCTGAAGCTTAAGCTTGAGTGAAGCCAAAGTTCTAAACCACACATACTGAGCTTATGGCAGATACTGTGTCTTGAACCAAGCTACAAACTAAACCTTTGTGAAAGTTTGTAACTTAAACTTCGTAGTACACAACTAGAGGAAACAACACGAGGTTTAGTCACTAAGAAGTGCAATAGAGAATGTAAGGTATTGTCACCCGTTTTGTTTTTTTTTATTGTTAGGTTGTTGCAGAGCACTCTGAAGTACACCAGTATTTTAAGAAACAAACAAGCTAAAGTTACTTTCACTATTTTGTTACGCTATTTGTATACTCTTTACTAATGCAATCTGGCAAAAGTGTTTTGATCTATACTTTTTCCAAGATATAACCTGAATGTATTATAATAAAAACTTTAATTTATTAGCCTGGTTTTACAGCAGATAAATTTATATCTATGAATTCTGAATATCCTCATCAATAGATAAATTACATAATACATAGTAAGAGCTTTTTAAGAAAAAACCTTAAAACATTTTCATCAACAGAACCATCAAGCTGGTAATACATTTGCCACCTGGGTATTACTGATTTGCTAGAGAAAAACTGCCACCTAAATTTAACCACTAAAAAGAAGATAAGTGACGTGCTCCAAGTCCAGCAGTAGATAACAGGACAGCCCAGACTTGATCCTATGATTCCCCGATACTGAATAAGAAACCTGAGCACTTCTGCACAATCTGAGGATTGTGAGGTCTTCCCATGAGCACCAAGTGGAGAAAATAAATGCAAACAAGATGAAGTTCATTTCCCTAGTGAACAGAAACACTCCCAGATTCCCTGAAATGCCTTACTACAAAGTCTCAGTCATACAGACAATTTGTTGAAACTGGATTGACAGTGGTTACAATTTCTGATCTAGATCTCAGCACAGAAGTAGTTTTTTATTATGTGAACTTTAGGACTGCTCTGTTAAGCATTCTTTTGGAAAAGATACGCTGGCAAAATTTAAGCACTCATGTTTCATATATGCACCATCTGCATAAGTAACAATCTCTATTTGTCAGAAGAGATTAAGACATTGCTTTTGTGTAAGTGCAAAAACAAGCTGGCAGTTCACTCCATGATTCAACTATAGTAATTTGATGTACTTCATGCTGATCACTGTTATATTGTACTTTATTATATCTGCTGATAGTTTAAGCACTGCAAATTGGACAGAAGAACATAAACTATGCTATGCAGAAGGCAAACCACCATTTGAATCATCATTTATATCTCTCAGTTTGAGTGAAGTGTTTATGAAACACTTAAAATCTAGGGGTAGATCTTCTGTTTTGAATTGGTGCTGTTCCATTGGCTTCAAGGAGATACAGTGATTTATGATCCTTGAGGATCAGGCATAATACTTCATTTTTTTTGATATGGTTTGGAGAGAGAGGAAAATCAGAAGATATAAGCACACTACATCTTCATGAGTAGATATTTTTAGCTGGTAAATGCGCTGTAATAGAGGAGTTAAAACCAATACCTGTAAAACTGGATGCAGTTCCACTCCACTTTAATGGAGTGCCAGAAGGGCCTGTAAATATTGTAGAAATATTTTATAGCATTAAAATATTATAGAAATTAATACTTTCCTTTCTTATGCAGACAGTTAAAAATAATTTCGTACACTAAGACCTCAGTAACTTGCTTGAGTATATTAATTTTAAAAAAATACAGAACTGTTCATGCCATGACAATTTAATACATCTACTCACCCCCCCTATGGGCCATTCCCATTCTTTTATGTAATTATTTACATGTTTCTGTAATTACTTACAGGATGTGTGAAGAACTACATGAATTACTCTCCTACTATTTTATATGCATTATTCACCAAACCATTAAATATTTAGAAATATTGAGTCACTTCAGGTTTTTATGGGGTTTTTGTTGTTGGTTTGTTTAAGTTTTTTTCATTATCTCAAACATCCCATGATGCATCTAAATTTTTCAGGATATTTTGGTGCCTAGAATGATTTCAGTACTGTAGAGGTAAATATTATTAAAGTTATTTTTCTTATTTTGTTTTATACAGCGAGCTATAATGCCTTTCTCTTCTATACTAGGATCCACCACATATCTCAATGAGAAAATCCAATACAGTGGTGTGGGTAGAGATATCTTACATCAGCAGCTGTCCTTCTTTTAGAGATGAAACAAGGAGCTAGTCCAGTTCAGAAATGCAGATGGGTCAACTCTCACTGCCAAACCAGTCCAGTTCTGTGTAAAGGCTGTAAAGTTTCTGAAAAGTTCCCACTCAAAGTTTAAACAGTGAGATTGCATCTTGAGTGTGCTTAGACTAGAAATTGAACTAATTGACCCAAAGACGAGCTGAAGGGATGACTACAAGAGTTTACTAGCAATCCAGATTGCCAGTGAACTTTACAGCGAGAAGGAGTTAAATTTATTTAGCTTTTCCTTTCTTCTGCTGGAGCAGGAACTCAGTAGTCAAAACAGAATGATAGTTCAGCATTGTATGTTTTGTTGCTTGCTGAAATTTGAAGGTCTTTGAAGACAGGAAAGATTCACTCATGCAAACCAGGATTAATATTGAGTTTCAACTGCAGATGGCAGCAAACCCCCAAATATATCTGTAGTTTCATTTTAGTAATCTTTGATCCATATACAGAGAAGAAAAAAAGCATTTTCTAGCATATTAGAAACAAACAAAACTATCTTAAGAGAAGATCATATTTGTTAAATTAGAAGGTGACACAGCTCACAGAAATATGTGGAATTGTTTAGAAATATCCAAATGTCAGAGGATGATGAGAGGTGACAGCTCTCCCAATGAGGGTGCCAATCACTTGCATAAAGCCACAGAAAAAAATGACAGAGAGCATGGGCTGTACATTCTCCCTGCCTTCTGTCAGGCCCTCTAGCACTCCCTGCAGCTCTGCAGTCAGCAGCAGGAGGAAGAAAGTCTGGAAGAACAGGACACTTACATGTCCTTGCCTCATTATTTAATTCAAAACATTTGGGGGACATCTACTGAGGACATTGTTATTGAGATAAAGAATAATCAAAATGGAGCCAGCAAAATTTCTGGCCAGAAGACTGGCCTCAACATCTGTGCACTGGGAGACAATCCACATCTGGCTTCACAGGGGAAACAGATGGTGTGACAGAGTGCATGGACTACAGTGAGGGATGGGCCTGCATGGAAATGGCTGAGCTGGGGAGGTGCTATATGTGCCACTGGCAGGACCTTTGGAACAGAGCAGGACAATAATCTGAATGTGTCTAAACCCGGCAGCTTAGTGGGTACATTAGTGAAAAGGTGGTCTTGAAGAACAAGGAAAAGTTTCGCCCCAGGATACAGCCTAAATGGTGCTTTCCCAAAGTGTATTTGAGTGTATTTATGAAATTGTTTCATGGCCTTGGGCTATGAGGACATGCTTGTCTCCTTGGTTCAACATCTGCCTCTTTGTTTCTGTACTTTTCTGAGACAACTTACAGTAGTAGAGATGCAACATGCAGTCCATCACTGAAACAGAAGAGCAGTGAGACAATGTAGCTGTAAACACTAATCAAATCAGGTCTCATATTTTAATCCACATGAGGGGAATTTAAGACTCATTTTTATTATCCTCTCATACACTGGGTTCTCTCATACACTGGGAGTCCTGGGTTCATGCATCTCTGAAAGGCAGGCCAACAACTTCTATTTCTCTGTGCTGTTGAATATAGTTTTTTCAGGTCTATACAGATTTGAGACATATATCCACTCTCTCCTAAACCCTTAGGTACTAGCTATAGGTAAACATTATTATTATTATTATTAGCAAAGTTAATTGTTGTAGGTTAATAGATCACGTTTCTTTATTGTCTCTACCATTACCTTTTACCTCAGCTCCTTCCTTTCCCTCTTATATACACAGCTACTTCATTTTCCCTAGCACAGTTGGTATTTCTATTTAAACCTCCTTCAGCTTTTTTTTTTTTTTT
>VXBR01008118.1:1147315-1169772 GCA_013400215.1 Cisticola juncidis
TTTTTTTTTTTTTTTTTTTTCCTCTTTCCTGGTACATGTTTTAGCAGCAGTGACCTTTTTCATTTCTCTAAATATTGCCTTCCAACTGCTAGGCACCAGGGTATGTGGCCTTTTGAGTTCAGGACTCTTCCAGAAGCTAATCATTAGGTTGATGTGCTTTACATTATGAAAAGCAACTCTAAAATGTATTCTGCCTGGAATACCTTTCCCTAAACTGAATACAGGGAGCAGATGCAAATGCACATCACAACATTCCCTAGGAAAACTGAGCAAAACCAGAATAAAATCTGTAATAAAACTGAGTAGAGCTGATGCAAGGTTTTTTGCTGCCCTAGGCAGATAAAAATTGCAGTCCTCTTTCCTTATCAGTACTCACTCTCTTTCAAAATTTTCCACCCTGCCCTGTGCAGCTGTTACCTCTTTGGGCTCTGACAGATGCCCTCTGGCTAATCTTGCAGGGAGATCCAAAGCCTCTGCACTGCACTGTCCCTGTGCCAGGGTATGCTGCTCCAGCAGTAGGAAAAGAGAATGTGTGTCTACGTTTGTAGAGCCCTGACCAAGAGCCCAAGCCATTAGCACAAACCCAAGCAGTCGGCACCTGTAACAACAAAGGAAAAAATATATGCCTCAAAATCTATAATAAACCTGTTAAAAACTAGTCTTGTTCCTGCTGGGTCAGTCCTCTGTCCTTTTTCATCTTTGACCCTCAGTCTCAGCATGCATGACCCTCATTTGCAGCATGCACTCCCCTGACATGGCAGCTGAGAAATGCCAGCCTAGAACTGGTGAAAGGTATCATGACACACAGGATACAGACACACACCCCTGTCACAGCTGTCACACATAACAGTATGGGTAGGCAAAACAGGTTCCTACTTACATATTTGCAGATCCAAAAATGCAATTACTTTTTCTCTGGGTGGACACAGACTTCTGAGAAAATTTCCTCAAAAACTAAAGAACTGATTCCTTCTGAAGCCCCCAGGCTTTTCACCAGAGCCTCATTATAACACAAATTAATGGCTTTAAACACAGGTATCCATGGCTGTGAAGAGCAGAAGGGCATGCCTTCCCCAGGGAATATATTTTGAAAAAAGATAAAATCTGATACTCCCACATTTGTAATTTCAGTGTTATTTATATTCTAAATACAGTCTATGAGACTGGATAGCTTCTAAGACAATTGCAGGTATTATTTCATTGTATTTCCTCCAAAAATTATTGTATTTTTATTTATTCTTACTGTATCTTGTTATAATTTTTTCAGAGTAACTCTATGGAAATTATAACTATGAATTTATAAATAAAACAGCCTCAGGGGAAGCTGTGGTTTCGTATGTATGAGGCAGTAAACACAAAGAAAATATTTTTCTCTTAAAATTCAGTATATCTTATACACTTTTCCAGCAAAATGCTTAGATCCCTTAGAAACACATAAATGTATCAGACTCACTCCCCAGCATTATTTTGTGCAATACACATTTTCCTTTTTCTTTCCGTTTTGCGCTTATTTACACAGTTAACTTACTGCATATGCAATTTATTTCTGTATGTTTAGCATAAGCATGTTTGTGCATATCCATTGGCACTTTTTAAAAGGAAGCCTCTCAGTACCTGGAAGCCACATTGCTCACAAGATTTTTTAAGAAAAATCTGCCTTATTTGTAGCTGTCAGCACTTGTATGTTCAAGGGCGCATCTAATTTTTTTGCCTACAGACAGTGAGTCAGGAACACCGGCAGGCCTGCAGCGTGTTAGAAGGTACACAGGTCACAGAGCACTTTCCCTCCCAGGACAACAAAGCCTCCCCTTCTCCTGTCACGTTGCTCGGTGGATGACAGCATTAATGTCCCAGAGACTGGGGTGAGAGCTTGGAAAGGCAGGAAGGCGCTGGGAGGTGTTGCTGTGAAGGTTATCTTGTGCTCCTCCACGTGTTCCAGTGGGCAGCCAGGGACACACGCACCTCCTGGGTAAACTTTCATGTTAGAGCCCCACAGGCATCGCCTCCGGGAGGAGAAAGTATCCAGCAGGAGGGATGGAGCAATTCACACACTGCAGAGCTCTGGTCTCTGGCTGCTTTCACTTCCAGGCTCCTTCATGCAACAGAGATCTTTCTGTGAATAAACCACATCACCCTGAAATGCAATCCCGTGGCAGTTTAAACAAGCCTAGTTGAGTGTGCATGTGGCCAGAAAAGAAACTGGCTCAGGAGCTGGACCGTTTGCAAGTTAATCTTACTTAGCAAAAAAGAGTAGCTAGTTTCCAGCTGATCCCTGGACCAGTGCAATCTCCACACACTCCAATGTCTCCAGGAAGAAGGTGCAGGAATATGCAGCCAAAAAAACAAACACAGGACTGCAGCAGCTTAATCTTCCTAAGTCTTGACTGCCACAAAATTGTTTGACTTCCAAGACAATTTAAGACAGGTCAGATGCTGCAATCCTACCCACAGCTTTGCATTGCTCTCATGCTGCCACCCATGGTGTTCATATTGACCTTTCTATATGTCAGTTTGGAAGGCTCTCCTCACAAAAAGTGAAATCAGTGAGAAAAGTGTACAGTTCTCTGCTCCTTTTACTACCCCAACGAGCTCACAAAGGGGTGAGTAAAATTCCAGTGCCAAGGGAAAGACAGGTGAGAGCATGCAGCTGAGGGCAGGCAGGAGATGCCATGGGACTGTACCAGCACCAACCCGCCTGACCTCGGTCCCTAAGGACACAAGCACACCCAAGCTGTAGGTAAAGGAACAACTTAAGCCAGCAGAGACAGGCAGTGCTACCAAAAGCAGCACCTCCACCACCACGGAGCCCCCAGCCTGGGGCTGTCACAGCCTTCTGTGCTGCTCTCCAGTGAGTCTTACCAGAGAATTGATCCTGGTCAAAAAAGACATATTTTCCAAGATAACTTTTCAGTTCTATCAAAGATTGTGTTGTAATTTTTTCATAACAAAATGCAAATTCAGTGCTAAGCTGCAGAATTTTTGGAGACCTTCTAATTTTTCCTTAAGTCTATGAAGTGAGTACATTTAAATGACCTCCACAGTAAGAACTCTGCGACTAGAGTATCAAAAAGCTACATATAGAAGTAGTACCATACTGTCATGTCAAAGGAACATATTTTGAATATTTTTTTACATCCACGGCCTAAAATTTAACGGCATCAAAAAGTCAATTTTGGCTTCTACATTAAAATGAAATTTTAGAAGACATGACCCATGGCATTTGTAAAATAATACAACTACACATTTGCTATACCTGTAAGCATACTTGAGGCACTTTATACTGTTTACTTAATCCTAGATACTTACACTAAACTTGATCATGTTAACAGTCCAGCGTATTTCTTGTTACTTAGCTGTATTACTCTCAATTTCATTCCTCAAGAATATATTTAAATAAAATTAACACAGCCTAAGTACCATACATTCACTTTGGGCTAGCTCTACAACACTCCTTAGGTGAAAAACCAAGAGGTCAGGCAGTGAACTGTGAAACTAAGTTGCACAAATAGGTCACCTATATTTGCCAGAAAATTTTCATTCTTCCTTTTTCTACATATAATTTCAACATATTCAGTACTTTCCACTTATGTGACTTTGAGCATTCCATAGGAAAAGTCCCACATAATACCACAAGACAGTATACTTTCTGCATCAGATACAGAAAAGATGTGTATGATGTTACTTAATGGAATGTGCATAAATCAAAAGGGTGCGTGATTGCACATACCGACAACAGGATGTGTTTTTCTGGATATCTGTGTAAACGTATAATATAGCCTTCCATGTGCAAAGGGTTTTATGGTGACACCTTTTCTCCCTGTTGCCAAAAGCAGCTCATGTCAGCTGAATACAGAACACAGAAAAACTCCATGTTGATATGGTAGACATTAAAATGTATGATCCCATAATTCTAGAGCTTCATTTTGAAGTTCTTTATCTCAGCTCCTCAGATTTTTAACCTGCATTGCAAACATCACTAGGTACTTCCTGAAGTTCACAGAAAATTCTTCCAAGCCTCCTAATTTTTATGATTTAAACCTCTATTTGTTTCCTCATTCTTTCTCTAAGCATCTGAATTCCAAGTGCTTGTAAAATTCTTTTTTTAAAATGTGTTCTTCATTATTTTGATCAACATATTAAAGTGCATCAGTAACACATAATTTTTGAAGTCTTACAGTATTACCAAATAGAAACTAACATTCCCTTTAACAAGAAAATACATTTGTTAAGATTATTTCATGCCACATTTTATTTTGCCGTTTGGGCTTTTTTACTGAATCTGTACAGTCTCACATGCTTTTTATCTCTTACCTTTTAAAAGTTGCAAGTTACTTACAGGCAAAATCATTAGGTCTTTGACTTCACATCCATGTGTTGCATTAGCCCTCTTATTAGAGGATAGAAATGAGCTGAGACACAGACTTCTTGTTTACCACAGCATGAAAAGGGTCCTGGTTTATTCCTCCTAACAACTCAGCCATCCTGACTCCAACTATTCACTGACTCTGGCTGAAGTAAGCTCCTACTGTAGGCTTCCCTTGCAGCCTCTGGCTGCTGGTTATTTCCTGTTAAACTGTGACTGCAGGTATCAGTTTGCAGACTGACTGCAGCTTTTACCTGGCTAGACTGTGACTGCAGGTTCAACAACAGGCTCTAACTGCAGACCTAGACTGACCTCACAGCAGGGATTCTCTCTCCCCAGGATCCTTCTTATTTATGATTCCCCCATTCATAATCACACACTCACCAGCTAACCCACTCCCTTTTATCACACTTATCTTCACTGGATATTTCTGTGACTCATCAGGGGTGAGGCTGTATTAGGTCATTAACACAGCTGTAATTTATCAGGGGTAATGTAATCTGTATTCCCTTCTCCTACAGACATGTCCATTTGATAGCATTTCAGTCACTCATAAATTCAGAACATTCCTGACACTACTGAATACTGCCAAGCTTTCCATTTGCTTTTTTATCATTCAGGCAAAATGTATGCACACATTAACTAAAGCCATTGCCTCTTTTTTTCATCAGTATGTCAGAAATCAAGTTGAAGCCTTTATCTATTATTGTCTTCTCTCCATGCATCAGATGCACAATTATCAGAAGATACAAATTATGTGCATCAGTGGGAAAGGATGCTATTTTCTATAAGAATAGCTGTAAGTGGGTGGATGGCTTTAGTAATGACTGAACAAACGAAATTGTAGTGTACTACAGCAATGAGCAATCAAAGAACAATTTTTGGAAGCCTTCAATTGTTTGTACTAAAACTGTGTGGGATGCCTCAGCTCAGTGAGAGATACAGTCTTGAATTTATAAAAATTTCCATTCTTTTCAATATCTGGCCACTTCTTTTTGATTTCAGATGGACCTGGTGGTTGCTGTTTTGAAACAAGAGGTGCTGGAAAGGTGACAATCCCAGCTGGAGTAAGCAAGTCGTGACCAGACAGGGGCTTCATTTCAGTCCTTACAGCCATCACATTTGGGAAGTGCTATCCACAACACACAGGCATTTGCAGGATGCCCATTGTAGTGGGTCGATGCTGGCTGGATGCCAGGCACTCACCAAAGCCACCCTATCACTCCCCTCTACAGCTGAATAGGGGAGAGAAAATGTAACAAAGGGTTCATGAGTTGAGATAAGGACAGAGAGAGATCTCTACCTGAATACAGTCAGGCAAAACAGACTTTAAGTAGAGCTATGAACTGAATGTATTACTAACAAAATCAGAGCATGATAATGAGAAATAAAATAGGACCTTAAAAACATCACCTGCCCCTCACCCCTCCCTTCTTCCCAACTCTACCGTTTCCCCCCTAGTGGCGCAGGCAGAGAGGGAATGGGGATTGTGGTCAGCTCAGCACACACTTTTACTCCCACTGCTCGGGGACAGGGCTCCTTCCCCTGCCCCTTTCCACACATCCCTCCCACAGAAGAGAGTTCTCCATGAACTACTCCAGTGTGAGTCCATCCCACAGTGTCAGGTCAGTCCTCCACAAACTGCTGTAACGTGAGTCATTCTTCTGCTGGGTGCAGTCTTTCAGGGACAGGTTGCCCCACTGTGGGTCCCCCACAGGGTCAGAAGTCCTAATCAGGAAACCTGCTCAAATGTGGGCTCCCCTCTCCACAGGTCTGCAAGTCCCTGTGAAGAGCCTGCTACAGCACAGGCCTCCCATTGGAGGCTGGAGGGATCATGAAGGTTTTGCCATAAAAAGTCTCAAAGTTTTATTTTAAGTCTGGCTGAGAACTTTTATATGAACAAGCATGAATGTTCTGAATGTAAGCACTTTGAAAATAAGGACTGAAACCCTAATGTGGGGCTTCATGAAGGAAAGCAGCGTCAGGAATAGCAAAAGCATACTTTTGCTCATAGCAGTCACTGTCATCAACGCATGCTTTAGATTAAGTTATTTTCTAAACTGCTGGCTTTGGCTACAGTCCAATGCTGAAGTCCTGTGGAAACAAAATATAATTGCTTGCTTGATGAAGTCAGTTCTGTAACCCAGAGTGCCATAATTTCTTCTATGCAGGATATAAAATCTTATTCATGGGTGTCATGGGCAAAGAGCTCATTGTGGCTCAAAATTTATTCCATTTGCTTCCTTTTGCCTTCCTGATTGTTGTCATATCACTCTTCGTTGTCAGGAGATATGAGCCCAAGTGTTGTCTCCACCTCTGTGGTACCTGGGTTCAAGATCTGTCTACTTTTGCTCACATAAAAAATTATGCAAATGCAAAGGAAAGACTGACCTTTCTGGGGCTCTCCCAGGTAGTCTTTATTGAGCAATGGCCACTGTATTCTGCTCCAGTCTTCAAAACCTTAGTGGTCTACATACTAATATATAACCAGTCTAAAATAGGCATAAAATTTCCTAAAATAATTTCTTCTCTTGTCAGTCAAGGAAAGAAATAATTCATTCACCATGGACCAACAGTGTTCACTGAGACAGAGCAAAGACAGCCCCAGGTTACTGAAGTGACCTAGTTTCAGCCTACATATTCACCACAGAGCAGCAGTAAAAATTCTCTGACAAGTCATAAGAACGACTGAAATTTGGAAGTGGTAAATAAGAAGTTTTATAGCAGCAGGAGACAGCCAAATGACACAATTACTTTTAAAAAATATTGTAATACTACCTTGAAAAAATCTTGACAGGTTTTTATCACTGCAAGCATTTTCAGTGGACACTTTGTTAGTCAACAGCAGTTCTTCACATCCTGAATGAATTCTTCTTGCTTGTACAGCATGAGGATGACAGGGTGTCTCAGGAAACTTACCAGAGAGATCCCAGCTATTTTATGTTGATATTTCTATTATCAATTTCCTCTGCCAAAACCTTACAAAAATAAGGGGAAAAGTTTACATCAAGCTGCAACTGGTTTTGTCATGCACCAATACAACATTTAATATGCTAGAAAAACACTATTAGTTTTGTCCTGCACTTTTCTGTTGCCAAGAGAGAGAGCAGGTGACTCTCCCAGTACCTCTTTTGTGAAAGATTGTTTATGACAGTATTCTTCATAAGAAAGTTTTTATTTTGGTAACCTTATTTTAGAGCCCTAACTTAATCCTGTGGATTCTGGGCTGTCTAGCAAATATTATATAGGGCTATGAAGCAACAGCTCTACAGAAAGTGGCCTCTTGGACCCTATATGATGACTTTATAGGAAAGCTTTTCTGCTGTCCTAGTCAGGCTCCACTTTGGCATCATCCTGCAAATCTGCGAAGGAAGCAATTCTTTTGTTTGTATAACATTTTTCTGTGTTATATATATAGGATATCTGTCAGAGAAAGAACTCTTCCCATCATCTTTCCACCTCCCACATAGATGGAATTAAAGGAAAAAAGCTTTCCATAGGACTTGATACAATTAAAAACAATCCATCTTTTGATTTTTGCTCTCCTTCTCTTGTTCCTCAAACCCTGGTGATGGAATAACCTCAGTTCTTAAAATAAGAGTAGCAAAGTCACAGACAATAGCTGTGTTGTGTTAAATTATTATTTTATTAATTTTATTTTAAGACTATCATCTGTTGTTTTGGATACTGTCCTTTGATAGGAAGAGGGAATGTTTATCGCTTAGGATGATGAGTCAGCTAGTATGAGATGTGCTAAAGATTGCAGGATAAATGCTGCAGCAGGATATAATGCTGAATAACCCATTAGCCACATGCCAAAAGTAGAGTTCAACCAGTCCTAGCAAAAGCAAGGAACCAGAGGGAGGGATATATTAAATAACCCTTAAATAAAACCAAAACCAAAACCATAAATAATGCAAGCTAGTGCCTGTTCCTAATGCTTTCTTTGGAAGCTAGTCAGAATGGATTTGCAAATGCATTGTTGGAGCAAGTTCAGCCTGGACAAGAGAGGGCTTAGGAGGGATCCAACAGCAATGTGCTAATATCTACAAGGGACTTATGAAGAAGATGGAGCCTTGTAGTGCTGCATGGCAGAAAAAATTGTGACAGTGGCATAGATGGAAACGAGAGGTTCAAACTGCACGTAAGGAAAAAACTTTCTCCATGAGGACAGTCAGGCAAGGAAGCAGCAGGCTGCCAGGGGAAGCTGTGCTCCTCCATCACTGGAGGTTTTCCAGCCCTAACCAGACACAGCCTGGCCTCACAGCTGAGCCTGTTTAAGGCAGAAGGTTGGTCCAGAGGCCTCCTAAGGTCCCTCCTAACCTGAATTACTCTAGCAATGCTTAGAATTACAAACCTGTCTCGGCAAGAATACTTTGTGTTGTAACTACTTAGCTGAAAAATATTTGAAGTAAATTGTCTTTTGGTTTAATAAAGAGATTTTTAGCTGACATGGGCTAATGACTTCATGTCTAATATTAAGATTCCACAAGGCATTGTAAGACCTATCGGGGAATGGAATTGTCACCAGTAAAAAATAGTTTGCTCTAACACCTGGCCTTCCATGTGTAACCCTGTCTTTTCCTTGCAAGTAGCAGGGAGAAGCAAAATGCATGAAATTAGTTTTGCATATAATAATGCATGAAATTCCTTTCCTTCTTAGACACATCTATTGCCTTAGAACTACGGAGGAGTAAGTCATGCTTAAATGGATTAACATAGACATATATCAATTATTTCTATGATATGTAATCCTACTTTTTAGCAGTCATTTTACCAGAAAACATTACAAGTACAATTTCTCAAATGATTTGAAATATAACTTTCTGTGCATTTCTTTAAAGTTGATCCCCGGTTTTTAAGTTTAAAATTGTAGTTTTTGTGTGAAAATATGTTCGTTTTCAAGTAGGGGCAGAAGCACCAAAGTAGAAATGCTGCAGAGGAGAAAGATGAAAGGAAATAATAATGAAAGAAATATCTTGGAAGGAAATAATGGATGGCTGGTTCATTACCACTGTGGTTTGTTTGTTTTAATAAATGTGTGCAAGACTGAAAAGTAACATTCTGCAGTCCAAAGGCACTGCTATACAGAGGTGCTCTTCCTACCTGAAGGGTTTAGGAAATACAGAAAATATAGGAACTAATTGGAAAGGATCCAAGAAAAGAGACGCATCTTTGCTTCAGTATATAATAGTGAGGTAGCAACACTTGGTGGACAAGTACTGTAAAATTATTAAAATGGATTTTTCACTTGTTAGGAAGTCAAATCTTGATTATATTAATATTATGTAATTACTCGTAACTAGTATTATGTTCTTCTGTACACTTGTCTTAACTGACATAACATCATAACATGAAACTGCTATCAGTAAGAACATGTAAAAGCATTCTAGAAACAGTTTTCTCTGGGTAATGCAGGTTGAACTGGAGATCTGAAACTGCCTTTGAAAAAGAAGGATGTTCAGTCTCATTAGATGCTCTGATATCATGCCATACCAAAAAATAACTGTGACATCTACATTCTAAATTAGACCTATACTATCAGGATGACTGATTCTTTGAAGTGCTGGATGTCAGTTAAAGAGGTTTCTCAGTAGTGCTCTGTATCATCTCTCTATCAAACACAATGCTGGTAGTTTATTCTGGTCCTTTCCTAGGATGAAATTATGTTTGCCTTACTCCTCTGCTGCAGGACTAGTACCTGGTGAAGGCAACTTGAGAACGGTGCTCACTGAGGAGGAATAAAATGCAGAAGCTGCAGGAATTCAAATAGGGGTTAGTATTTTTCTCTTCAGCCATGTCAAACCCATTCCATTCTTTATACTTAGTTTCTCAAATATAGAAATACTTGGAGCTGCAGAACTAATCTCTTCTGAGTAAAAATGTATCTTTTTTGCATATGGCTTTCTCCTCTCTCTTCTATTTTTATAAAAATGGTGTGAGAGAAGATGTTTTCAATGTCACATTCCAAAAATATTCCAAGTAATTCATTATAAAATTATTTTTAAATTACTTGGTGTTTGGCATGGCATTTGTTTCCTTAGCATGGGTACCTAATAATGATGAAGACAGAAGTGGGCTACATAGCACAGTATAGAAATTCCAAGATATATGCATAGAAGTGAATTTTTATTTATACACAGGTACAAAGGTATGACCATCTGTAAACCTTATTAATAAAAAAGAATTACATTTAATACAGCTTATAATTGAAGGTATTGGCAGACTACTGATGCCATAATATTTAGAAAGTTCCTCATATTTTCATTAGAAAAGCAATTGAAAATAAGCATCTTGATATTCTTTTTAGTGTATATTCATTGTTTTTTTTCCCTAAGAAAAGTGCCAAGAAAGTTCTCTAAGGTGCAATTTGGAATTATATTTTTTCTTTCTCCAAGGGGAAGTCTAGCATGGATGTAAATACCATGATATATTCCCATTCAAACAAATTTTTCTTTTTCCAACAAAGAGCATGAACCTGTACATTAATCTGGACTCTCTCAGCTGTTGACACCGAAGTATTTGCAAAAAAAACAAGAAGAAATATCCAATCAGTTTAACTAAATATTTATGGACTAGCTAAAGTAATTGAGGACTAGAATCAAAAATAGGTAGTGGTATAGTTTTCTTAGTTTTTCATGACTGAAAAGGAAAATAAATGGAAGGCAATTTACAAACCAAAGACAAAGAGAAGAGCAGGATAATTGTGTAAGGCTAACTGATAATTCTGAAAGAACTAGTTTGTGATGAAAAGTGAGTTTGAGCAGTGGGCAGTATTTCTGGATCAGACACTTTTATCCCTGAGTGATGATAGATGAGAGTTGAGCAGCTGAATTATGTATTATTATCAAATAAATATTAATTCCTTGCATGAAGAATTAAAATACTCTTTTAATGAAAAAACAGTTGTGTAAAGATTTTCCAGTTTTCATACTTTGCATTTCTACCAGACGACAACAAAGTCTCTATACTCTTTGTCTAAACATCACTTACATCTTTTACTAGACTTATATTTCCAGTCTCTCAAAAATAGAGTAAGAATTGTGCCACAGTCTTTTTACCCCAAAAATTTTATTTTAGAGCACAAGTATCACATTCTTGTGCATGTCAAGTAGGTTATAATTTAAACTGTAAGTCTGCATTTATCTGTGAATCTAAATAGCACAGTTATGAGCAATAATAGAAATCACTGTTTCATTAGAATGGCTTTCCACCTAAGTGAGTACACGTTAGTATTCTTACCCCTTACATTTATGGGTTACATGTGACTCTGAAGGTGTTCTTTAACACTAGTATATTATAGAGATTTATCTTCTAGTATCAAGGCTTTTTCCACTATATCTACAGGACGTGATCTGAGCCTATTTTTATTACAATTCCTGCACTGGCAAATTTGACATCTCTCCAGAGAACACACTGTATGACAGCTACATGGGGTAGAATCAGTCACTTACTTCTCGATATCTAGTTGGCCTTGCACTCTGTTTTGGGTTCATGCCAAATTGAGAGCTGCTTGCAACTATGATGGACCCATTTGTGCTGCAGCAGAAGCTCTGGCTTAGAAAAAAGGGTTCAGAAGGGCAAATCATTTTACCCTGAAATAAACCAAGTGTTTGAGACTTAAGATATCTTTATGAGAGCTGATATGATTTAGAATATAAAAGTGTGGAACTAGCATATGACCTCTTTCTCCAGGGAATTTCCCAAGATAGTAGGTAGTCATTAAGTAGTTAAGTGTAGTCCAGCAACACAAAGCTTCTGTGCCAAACAGTGCAGAAAGCAGCTGCACAACCCATAGGAAGACAGAGCTCTCCATACACATGGAGTTTGTTAACTACAGGAGATCTTTAAAACAGTGCTCTGGTTTTAGAAAATGAAAGGTTGTCCTCAAGCAACTATGCAGAAACCTGGCACTAGAAATTACACAGGTACACTTCCTAAAGTACTTCAGAAGAAATGAGAGTGTTTTAAAGATTAACTGGACTTTTCATAAATATTAGAATTACCGTATTTTCTTCAAAATTTGTTTTGAGTACTATGTTTCAAAGGCTTGCAGATTTTTAGATTCCAAAAGATTAAGGTGTTATTATTCTTAGAAAGTTTATTGTGCTTTTTGGATTTTCAGTCACAAATAATTAACTGGTTCTGATAAGTTTTGCAAGAAAAAACCTAAAACCAAATAACTTGGGACTGATATTAAGCCCTATGAATGTCATACCTGTATGATGCTTGAGAATGCTACGGCCAACTCAGCTGTGGAGAAATCATGCTCCTGATTAAAACAAAATCAAAAAATTTGTATTCTCCTCTGAAGTGTTGACAAACTGTTTGACTAAAGGTCAGCTGGGAAGTGGGCTCCTAAAAGATTTAGTTCTTTGTTATTGCTCTGAGTGACTTCCTTTTCAAAATTCTCTGAAAGTTATGGTAGACTCAAAATACTAGATAGCAAAAATTCCTCATAGAAATATATTCTGTATTTGGCTGGTAGTGTGTGGCAAGACTCTGACCAGGGAGAGCTGATCTCAAAGACTGGGCTTGAATATTCAAAGCCAAATATGTACCTGCTGGGCTGAGGCTGTAATCACCAGGATGTAATCACCAGGTTGAAGACTTTAAGAGAATTCCTTTCCTTGCCCTTCAGGTTTTCTTCTTCAGAGACACCACATTGCTCTAGCACACTACTTGGTTAAGAAATGATTTGTGGATATATAACTCTTGATATTTAAATGCTTTGTTTTATGACTTTCCTTTCAAAGTGTTATTGTTTAGTTTATGTAGTTCAAATCCTACAAATCTTGAAACCTTTAATGTTAAAAACATGGGTTTATGTGAAAGTTGATAAACTGTTGTGAGTAACTAGCTCAGCATACAAAGAGTTGTAATAATTTTTTCAGAATTATTTTCTTAATATCTAACAGGATATGTTTACAAGCAAGTAAACTAGATTTTATTATCATTATTAGGGGCATTTGTAATTAAGATGTAAAGTAAAAATGAATAATGATGTTAAAAACCACTATCAGTGATATATAATCTTTACAATTTTGCCCTACTGTTTATAAATTTTAGAAGATGCTCATGAGCATGTTATATGCTTTGTGAGGAAAAATATAGTTCTTATTTGTTTTTTCTGTTCTTAAACATCATAAGCAATAGTTTGTAAATTTAAGTACTATTCTGTCATGGAAATTATTTGCACCTTTTACTCCTAAGAACATTTTTCAATAAATTTACAACCTTTTCCTCATAATAATCAAAAATACTGACATTTTTGTGTTTATAAACTAGCTTGATTATGCACCAAACAGGATATGACACACTTTATGAAATATATATGCATGATATATGGAAACACAAGTTTATGCTGGTTTGGGGTGGAATGTATTTTAGCTTTCAAGGGAAGCCCTTTCCCAAAGTAAATCTCCTACACAGCGAAGCATATGGAACACTAATCCGGATCCCTTCCAAAGTTTTAAGTATTATTGAGGGGGTTACATTCCCTGCCAAGACCAGGGAACCCTACATCCTGCTGAATGCAAGCTGTGTTGCTGCTGATTTGAATTAGACCATAATGGGACATTTTCAGGCTTGCTGCACTTTAATCCAGATACATAACAATTCTTTACCCCTCAGTTCAAATCTGGATGTCTGGCAAGTAGATCTGAAATCACCACCGTTGTGAATAATAATGGGACAGTCACCAGATGATAAGCATGGGCACTAGAACTAAAGAGTAATTGCAGCTTATCTGATTTGGGGCAGATAACTCTGCTCTGTTTCTTCTACCCCTGATGATTTTAGTTACAGTATCAGTTTCATTAGACTACACTGCAATCAAGAGCTTCGCTTCTTGAATTTGACAGCTTAATTGAAGACCAGTAATAATCTATAAGTACTCTTCTTTATCCTCCCTTAACCACAATTTCTATGCAACACTTCCATAAAATGGGACTTTCAGTCAGCAACCTGAATATGCAAATAAATCTTAAAATATTGCAGTTTTCAATAGATTTAATTTCAAAAGAAGCCTTTGCCTATTTGAGGGTAACAAAACCTTCACAAAAGCCTTTTTACTTGAATATTGACACTTGTGCACAGCTTTTGGGGCTTCAACACAATTTTAGCACAACTGTCAATTTTCTGGAAATACGCCAGTCTATCTTTCTTCCTTCTTGAAGCATAACCAAAATCGTCTCTAGTCTCCAAATCTGTATGCTCAAATCCCTCAAAATACATTGGCAAGATACGGCAATTTGAATTCATATGTGTGAGGGAATAGACCAGAGATAAGTATGTGGAACAGAAAATCCTGAACCAATGTTGGAGATTAATTAGCCACATTCAAAGTAAAACCCTTCAAGCAACCATTTCCAATAACATAGTGAGAAATACAGATGACAAATGTTGTCTGTGTTGCTCTGCAGAATGACCCTGAGGGCAGGATCAGAGCTACACCAGCCATCTGTTTGAACTTTCCTACTGGAGCATTTCTGTGGCTGCTTCCATGTGATCCCATTGGTACTGAGGGAGAAGGAAAACCTCAGCAATCGTGGTGGTTTTGGTGCCTTTACATGCACTGTAGCTAAACTATGCCACTCAGTGTGGCTTTCAGCTGTCCTATTCAACCTTCTACTCATGACCTCCAGGAAAAAAAATTACATTTCATTCAATATGCCTGTTGCAACACCACATGAATTTTATAGACATCCTGAAATCTGAATGAGTCAGGACTGGCTGTCCTGGATGCCTCACCCTGATGGTGTTCAAGACCAGGTTGGATGGGGCTCTGGGCAGCCTGATTAAGTGAAAAGTGTCCCTCCCACGGCAGGAGGGTTGGAACTAGGTGATGTTCAAGGTCTTTTTCAACCCAGGACATTCTATGATTCTGTGTTTATAGCAGAACAGGTACAGAGTTAAGCAGGGCAAGGATTTAGTTCACTATTTTTATACCGGCGTTCATATTGTCCCATACACGTACTCATTCAGATTTCTTTACCAGTCGCTACTAAAAGGCCATGCAGATTTCCTTGTATTTGTCTCCTTTCTGAGCTCACTGTAGCACTTGCATCAGAAACAAGACAGCCTCACTCATGACACTCCCTTCCATTTAATTAAGTCCTTAGAGTAACATTACAGAAGTTAGTAAGATTACTTAATGCATCCCTGGGAGAAACTCCAATACTCTGCTAAAGGTCACTGCTCCTTTCAATAGGAATGCTTTCCTTGTAACAAAGATTAATATGACTGTATTAATTGAATTAAGTGAAATGTATTCATTTTCTAATCTGAACAGTCTCCTTAATGAGTTATTATCAAAGGAGCATAAGAATGTAAAAGACTAACAGTCTATGATTAAGACTTTCGAATTCAACTTTACTTAATACATCAAATTTTGTTTTATCTGCTATTTTGTCCATGAGCAAAACCAAAAACGCCTTCTAACCTACTTAAATAAAACTGTCTTAGGCAGATGATTAGATTTATATTCCAATATGGAATGCAAGACTGGACATCTCCTCTGCAGTAGATAATTCCACATAATAGAAACTATGCTAGATTTAACATATGTTGATAAATTTGCATTTTCGTGTGCAGAACTGTGCTTACAACTTGAATTTTAACAGAGAAATTAAATGAAGCTTTCTCTGCATCCCTAAATTTATTTGTAGTATTAATCTAGAGAGATTGGTTTGAAACATTAAAGTCAGGATTTGATTTGACGTATTTCAGGGAGTGAAATCAACGAGGTTGATTTACACAAGTTGTGCAGGAAAGGGTGGTAGTTCTTTTAATGTCTGATAGATTCACTGTGAGAGTCCTGCTGGGCAGGCCTGATTTGAAAATCATGTTCTTTGGCCTCTTATTCCCTGCCCCAGAGGGCCCAAACTTACACAACAAGACCCCTCTGTTCCTTTCCTCCTGTCCATCTACCACTCCTCTGACGTACTCACACTTGGCTGAGCTTCCAGCTTTCCAGTTTTAGGGCTAATTTTAAATACCTGGAAAACATCCATAAGTTAAAAAAGGATAACAACACAAAATGAGAAAACTTGTTAAGAAGAAGCCGGAAGCAGTAGCTTATTTGTTAAATCTTTGTAAGAGATGTGGAAGACCACAAGGATTGTCATATCCTACTGAAGGATTTTATTGACAACTTAAACTAAATGTAAACCTCGTCTTTAAAAAAACCCACTCAAAAACCTCGAGAAAAGGTGGAATGAAACATTATTTAGCCAGAAGGCTTACTTCAAAAAGTATATTTTGTCAGCCAAAATACTGTCTGTAAGCTGGAAATGAAGTGACCCACTACTAAAAGCCTGTTACTGGGAGGTTCCATAGGGTTACATGCTGCATCTTGGTGCAGATGGATGGCACAAAATATTCTATACAGGTACTATTAGCATTTACATGAACTTTCTGGCTTTGTAATGACCAGTTGTCTTACTAATTTTCTGTCCAGTAGTGAGCACTGATAAGTTTAGTTCTCTGTTTTGATGGGAAAAGCAAGAGAGTTGTTTTTTAATGTGTGTGTCTGCCTTCTTGGTGTTGGCAAAAGCTTTTATGCGCTGATAAACTAGAAAGGGACTAGACTGAAATAGTAATTGAGAAAGAATAATGTATGATTAACAGAAACACTAGAATTCATACTTAGCTGAGGATCCATCCACTATTTCCTATCTGTGCAGCTGAAGAGAACACAAATGTATGAGATCTTTTCTGAAACAAGAGAAAAAATATCTCACACTAGGTATTCTTGAAGCTTCTTTTCCCCAGCTGTATCTCAGCAGCTTCCAGAGAAGCATTGAGGAATTCAACCAACACTTCCTTTGTGTGATTTCTCTCTCTAAAGGACAGTCAGGTTTAAGCAGTGAGGTATTCTTCCCAAAACATTACTTTTGTTCCTGCTTCTGCTGATTTGGTTTTGTGGGGTTGTTTATTTGTTTGTTTGTTTGTTTGTTTTTCCACTATGTCTGTAAAACAGATCTGTGTTTTCTCAGTGATTTTTACTTTCTTTAAAATAAAACTTATTTGCTGAAAAATATGTGGGTACAAGCTTAAAAAACAACTTATAAGACGAGTGAAGTATTCAAAGAGAGAGCTATATCAGAAGAAAGAGACTTACACTTTTCTTATTGGTTTTCCTCAACTTTTCCATCTTTAACTACTCTTTTGTGCTTGAAATTAAAATAATATATACGTCTTTACGCACTAAAACCAGTTGATGTAAAAGTGGATTATTGGTAATTTTTCTAATAAAAAGCCATATACCTCCAAATGCATGTGAAGATATATCCTCCATGTGAGGATAAAAATATTGTACAAGAAAAGATATGAGTAGATTTATAGGAAGAGATATGTATCTTGAGATAGTTGCTCATGGGAATCTTTCTGTGTGCCAGAGCACATCTTTACAATATCAGGAATTTTTTTTCCACAGAATCAGCAAAAAACCTCAATCTTTCAAATATGCTTGATCACAAGTTGCCAGCAAAATATTTCCTCTCTCATCATATCTTGACAGTAGTTCCAGTTTGGAACATGCATGAGATGGCATCATTCCTTTTAGGATTTGGTGACCTAAATTATTTTCCTCACACTACCAGTTTCCTAGATGGGCAAAAAGATATAATAAAGACAACAAGTTTATCTGTATCAGATATGGCTTCACCATTTTCTGCTTTCTTAGAAAAATTCAATTTATGCCAGGTTTCGGATACATATTATTAGTTCAAGATTTCTAAGTCTTCTAAGCTTAGAAGGTCAAGTTAGTGTAGACTCATAAAAGTATAAAACCAAAAAGATGCACAAATCAAAGACCTACCAGGTAGATAAACCTGTGTCTGTCACTCTGTGCCACTGGGTCATATTGATTGAAATCTTACTTGCATACACACAGGCAGGAAGGTAATGACTGAACTACTCAGATGGAGCATCCTGAAATGTTGATCTGATTGTTTACCTTCCATAAATCACATTCTTGCCTACCCATAAATTAAAAGGCCATGAGACTATTTCAAAGCTTTTAGGATATTTAACTTTTATTTTTGTTTCATTCTTCTCCCCCCTCCACATATCCTTCATGATTTTATATGCAACCATAGCGAGACAATTTTGGGTACTCTGATCCTTTATAGACGTGGAAATATGCCCCTGTATATAATTATCTACGGCTAACAGAAGAAGCCTTTGTTACTTGTATACTTTCAAAACAAAATGGTTTTGCATGATTTCTTACACAGAAACCTCAGCATCCTAGATTAATCTCAGCCTTAGCAATGAGGTCTTTATGTTAAAGTAGGACACCATGGGCTTATTCAGTTATTATATTCCACCAGGTTTGTTTGGACTAGAAAATTAAAGCAGGAATGACAGATACGTTTAAGCTATGTTGTTATTTTGAATATTTTATACTATTCCTTTAAATGGTGAATTCTTACTTTATAAAAATAGTTAAACCTGCATATAAACTTATGGTGTGTATATAATAAATTATTAGTTAGAATTCTGGTAGAAATAAAGAGGGGTTTTAAAGAATCTCAATATTTTAAGCAACTAGTTCCTATATTCAGTATTTTTAAGTATTTAGATATTTTGTTCATACACATGTGCAAAAAAATTCGAAAATTCTGTTCAGAGTTGTAGCTTCAGGCTTACAAATTAAATAGCACAAACCTGCAAAGACCAGTAGGTCAAATTTCTCGTTAACTGTCCTTTCAGAAAAAGCTGCCGACTTCCTGACATCTTCAGAGTTGTCAAAAGACATCATTACAAAGCAAGCTTAGCCCTTGTAACACTTTCTGTCTATAAAGAATCAGAGAGGGAGTTTTGTGCCTGTGGCTTGAAAACAAGGCATACAGTGATTGCACACATTTATCTTAGTCAGAGCTGTGATGAGGTAAATAAAGGAGGGTTAGTGCACACAGAAATCTGTAATCCATAATATTCCCAGCAGACTGAGTGTAAATGAATTTTTTTCCTGGTTTTGCAAACCTCAGTGATGGTATTTCATAATTTTAGAAATCATTACACACATACTGAAACATTTGAACTGCAAATATGCAGATAAATAGATAGGCAGTAGGATAAAAAAACCCCAAAAACGCACAGGTAGATTTCCACACAGGCAGTGTTGTTGATTTTACATCAGAAAAAGCAAAAGTACAAAGTCCTTCCACATGCTGCTATATATCCATAGAAAATGCATTAAAAAATGCAATTTTAAAGCACATATTCACTGACCATATGTTCAAATTCATAGAAAATGTTCCGCATACATACACCCAGAGCACTCCTACATAGTGTCCATAATCCTATGGAGACGCTGGATAGATACAAATTGTATTTCACTTATGTAACCCTGTGGTGACAGACACCAAAGGTTTCACTGTGCAGCTCTCGGAGCAATGATGCGCGTCAGAAGCCCTGCCTTGTTCCAGTGCTTTGTGCACCCTTCAGCAAACCCTGAATTTCTCCCCATTTGCTTCTGGATGGCGTCAGCCCAAGCCCTGGGAGACCTGCAGACCTACAGATCCTACTGTATTGATGAGACATTAAATCCCACCCAGGAAAAAACCCACTAGGATCCTGACTGCACTGCTGCACTACTTTCCTTTTCATCAGCAACCTTAAAGAAAACAGGCTCTATCCAACATGTGCAGACCTGAAAGGAAAAGAGCTTAGCGGTCACCATCTGAGTACTAAAGGCATAAAATGTGTAAAGAGAAGCTTGAAAAAATCTGAACAAGTTAACTACTAAATGGCACATGAAATATTGGCAAGGAATATTTAATCATTTTTTAAAAAATTAAAATCACCTAGACAAAACTTAGTATTTGGCATCTCAGCAGGAGACAAAAATTGAACGCATTTGACTGTTTTGTCAAACACATATAAGCATGGCTATATATAAGTCACTTCAAAATGCTTCAAAACAATTTGAGGCCAATACGAACCACAGCAAAAGTGGTTTCTTAAAAGAAACTGAAAATTAAAACAGTAAGGCTTTTTGTCTCAGAGGAAATGTTAATAAATCCGAACTGCTCTAATTTATTTAAAAAATAAATCTTTCCAAAATATTTAAAATACCTAGATTAAAATTAAAATATTCTGTAACTCTTGAGATTTCTAGGAGCACTAATAAATTGAGCCAGCCATTCCTTCATATTGGTATATTATTAGGTACATTAAAGAACGTGTCTTTCTACATGAGAATTAAGAAGTTTGCCTTATGTCATATATACAGCCAGACAAAACCATTACCTGTAGCAAAGCCTCCACAAGGAGTCTACACCTTTAATTAGTAGTTTGATCTTCCTAGACATGAAAAATAAGTCTTTTCTACCTCCAAATTAGTTTTTAATTTGATAAAACTGAATTAACAGTATGTGCTATTCATGGATGTAATCTATGGACACAGATTTGAAACAGATGCTCCTAATATTCTTTCTTCCCCTTGTATTTCATCTGTATGAATCACTGCCTGGGTAGGCACCATCTGTCCTTTGTTCTCTGTTGCCAGGATGGGCCACTTCAGAGGGAAAAAAAAAATCAGTGTCAGAATTTCCTGGACGATGCAAATTCTGAGTTAGGGCAACACTGCTCACAGCTACTTCAGACTGTGATTAAACTATTTCTTAGTCTCCTTGTTATCCAAAATAGTTTGGGTTAATTATTTCTTTCATTATAGGAGACTTTTCCCAGAACCTCTGACCTTTTTGAACACCTTTCTAGTGTGCTGATGCATGGAAATTGCAGAACTCAATACAAGTATTTCTCTCATACTCTCACGATCAATCAGTACAAAAGTAGCAACATCTAATTGTGCCTTCAGGACAGTGACCAGTTTATGCATCAGAGAACCTCATTTACCCCACGACCTCAGGTTTGCACTGGCAGATCAGGTTTAGTAGGTTATTTATCATACAATATAAGCCCAAATCTCTATGAGCAAGTGAGGCACATTGCTCTGTAATATGGATCTCTTATTATACTTAATTATTCCACCTACTTCAGTGATTTGCAAATTCTAAGTGATGCTTTCCTCCATAACATTGCTGAGAACCACAGACTTAGCTGTGTTTTTTTTGTGGTTTGCCTCTTTGATACCTCTGCTTGCCTATAAAGAATGCAGGCAAAGAAGAGATTTTTCGTGCAGGAAAAAAAGAAGTGAAAAGATTAACTACTCGACAGAGAGTACCAAGGACTCTGTAAAGGAAGAGTGCAGAGGCTGTTAATCTGGGAATCATACATGTCCAACCACATTAATATATATATTCTCACAAGGCCAGAGCCTAGCAAGGAGATGTTAAATTCTTAAAGAGGATGGCAGTTCTCAGGAGTTGCATAGGATGGGAACTGAAAAAGAGAGCAGTCAAACCCAACCTAAAGGTCATGCTAAATCCAGCTGCGAATCCCCTCTGGCGGGGACCTTTGTTGCCCGCCCATCAGCCCTGGCCCGCGGCTGCAGTGTCTGTGACCCAGGAGAGACCGGCCCGCTCAGCCGGATGCCTCCACGCTCGCCGGCCGGATCACCCCAGCATTTGTGAGCGTTTCATCACAGAATCGGTGTACTTGGAATAGACCTTTGAGATCATCGGGCCCAAGCTATGAGCGAACACCATCATGTCAACCCGACCAGGGCTCTCAGTGCCACATCCTGCCTTTTAACAACTCCAGGGACGGTGACTCCTCCACCTCCCTGCGCAGTCCATTCCAAAGTCTATCACCCTTTTTGTGGAGGAGTTCCTCCTGATTCCATCCTAAACCTCCTCAGGAGCTCCTTAAGACTCTATCCTCTCGTCCTGACGCTAACTTAACTGCCTGGGAGAAGAGGCCAGCCCCTAACTTCCCTCAAAACCCGAGCTAACCGTGCCAGTCCCGTGCTCCATTTCCGAGTGGCTGTTCGCCCGTGCCACCTCCTGCTGCGAGCGGACGTCCCACGCTCACGGCGGTGCGAACCCGGGCACCCCCTCCATCCGCTCGCGCAGCCCGCACCGTGATGCCCTGCCCCGGGCATCCCCCGCCGCACGCTCAGGGCTTCCCACCGGGAGAATTTTGCAGAGCTGCCCGAAGCCCGACCCTTCCCCCCCGCGGC
>VXBR01008118.1:1170143-1245840 GCA_013400215.1 Cisticola juncidis
CGGGCAGCGATGGGCCTGGAGAGGGGCAGACTGTCGGGGCTGATGGCAAATCCGGGTGGGATGCGGGCGGATTTGTGCCCCAGAGGCCGAGGCTGGAGCGCCCGCGGTCCCCGGGAGCATCCCCCGGTCGCGCCGTGGTCCGCGGGGAGAGCCCCGGCGGTGCGGGAGCCGCGGGGCTGGAGAGGCGCCGCGCACGGAGCTGCCGCAGTGCCGGCCCCGGTAGCGGTGTCCGAATCCCGCCTGGCACAGCCAGGTATCCCGGTGTGCGGGAGCGGATCCCTGCCTGCTGGGCTGCTACTGGTTATTTATTGTGTGGAAATTGTAGCGTCTCGTCTAGCGATATTACAAGCCCTTCTCCGAGTATCTTTAAATGGAGAAATTCAAGTGATGCTTGCCTTCCCTGTGCCTAAAGGGCTATTATTTAAGGGGTCTGATAATAGCTTAAATGCCTTAGATGGTGAGGGTGAAGTGTGAGAGAATTTCTGGTGTGCTATTGCTGATTGAACAGTTTTGATTATGTCATCCCCAGCCTAGAGATTACATTGTATCTTTGTGAGAGGCCGGAGTCAAGCTAGGAGGTGTTTTTAAAGCCTTTTGCTAAGGCAGAAGGGTCCAGTGTTTCAGATGTGACTGTAGCTGTGATTTAGTTAGAATAACTTAAAACAGTGCTTTGGTGCTGTAATATCTCTTGTGTGATGCTCAAGCTGTGTAGACAAATGGCATTATTTAGGAAATGAGAGGTAGATTCTCTTTATTAAAGAGAAAGCAGCGGAAGTAATTTTTGTCAGGAATTTAATACCTAAAATGTTTAAAGGTGATTTTAAAGCACTGTGGGAACTGCCAGTATTCTTAACATGTGTGCTAAAATGGATGAAGGTGACATTTCATTGGAACCAAGAGTGAAGAGAATGAACACTGCTGGCAGTCTCACACTGGAGACAGTTCACATTTATGTACAGTTGATGCACCAGTTAAAAATAGTATTTATCGTGGCACACTGTGCACCTTAATGTGTTGGAAATCTGATAACTGAGGGGTATTTTGTCCTTGAAATCAAAGTCCAATTTCTTTTGATGTTAACATCAGTGGAACTCTAATTGCATAAAGAGAAGAGTTGAACTAAAATAAGCTGAAGAGTCTCCTTGTTATTGCTCCATATGCATACAAATAATGCAGTAAAACATTAAAGATATTACTACAGCTTTGTGCTCCCTAAAAGGTATAAAAAGCACCTGGAGACCCTAAATGTGTTTAAGGCTTACCTTAAGGCCTAAGTGTATATGTAAACTAATACTTTCAAAGAAGAATTTATATCTGTGTGTATGCCTTTGATGCATTTCCCTTACTTTCTCTAGGAAATTACCCAGGAGTTACAGTTTATTTCAGAAACAGTGTTCCACTTGTGATGTGAAGTCCTTTGTGTATTACCGTGAGCTCCACATCACTGGGCATGTGCCCTGTGCACTCTCACTTATTATGGGTCAGGTACCTTGAGGTGGATGTGAGTTAATTATGGATTTAAATGCATGGTGCTGAAATATTTTGAAAGCCTGTGTTGGAAAATACAAAGAGAGTGAAAGTAAATACTTTTTTTCTTTAGTGGGTTTTTTTTTTGGGGGGGGGGTGGTGTTTGGTTGGTTGGCTTTTTATGATCCACAGTAGAGTTCATCTAAGATTCTATATATTGTATGCAAGTCTGTCCTGACAAAGACTTCAGATTAAAGTACATACCTACAATTTATGAGTTGTTTTCTGTTATGTAGTTCAAATAATTGAAAACTATATGCTTATACAAGGAGTTTATAAATGAATTAGGCTTTTGCAGGTCTGGGGTCTTCTATGTTTCCCAGCGACTTGCAGATTCTGGCACTGTTTTAGTTTGTATGTTGTGTTCTGTTTTCAAGTTTTAGGGAGAAAGCTTGGGAAATCAGCTGATCTTTCTATTGAGTGAAGATCTGGAGAGAATAATAGTACTTTTAAATGTAAACTAAGGTGTATTTAAAAATACTTCTCTTGCACCTATTGCAACAATAAAATAAAGACACCAAAGATTAGGATTAAGATAAAAGGTATTTTATAAAATGTATGTCATTAAGGTAGAGGTGCGCATTTTGACAGTTTTGTAGCTAGAGGGCTCAGGTTCTACATTTCTGTTGATCTACTTGACCCTTCAGGAAGAGAGGCTTAAAAGAATTATGGAAACTTCTGGGTAAAGTATGTTCTAAACTTTCTAATCTGCTCAAGAATCTGAAGTCTGATTTGATAGCTGGCTGCAGAAATTAATTCTTGGGAAAGGACTCAAGCTACAGGGGAAAAATATAAACATAATGAACTTAATTTCCCTAAGTGAGACTTAACTGTCAGAGAAGAATTAACTTCACTTTGCAGAAGAATCCTTGAAATAAGGTGTTTCAAAAAAGATTTTAGGATATTTCTGTTGAAGTCTTTCAACCAAATTCTGCTGTTCTAGCTATGTCAAATGCTTACCAGCATATATGCATAAAATTCCTCTTCAGTAATCTAGGAATTTATTTTAGGAGTGCCACTTCTTAATTGTGATTCTCAAGTTGTTTAATGTATAAGATACTTCTCGCACGTCTTTCAGCTGTTTTATCCATTCATTTAATTTTTGTTCTGAGTGTTCTCTAAGAGTTTCTTGATAATATAATAATTCCCAGTACACTTTAGCAGGTTAAAACAAACCCACCAATATAGTGTGGTAAAGGAAAATCCAAAGACTCATTGCCCAAGGAGTACACACAGTTAAGTTACCCAGACAGCTTCTGCTTCTGACAAAAGAAATGTGACTCCATAGTTTAATTTTGCCTATTCTTGTACAGTTTGTTTTGTGAGTAGAAGCAGAAGAAAATGCTTTCCCCGCAGAAGATGAGGGTCACTCATGAATTAAATGTAAAATTCTGAAATTAGGATTCCTCAATTATGTTTTGGCATTACTTAAAGGGAATCTGATGTTTTAGTCAAAACAATACAAGAACACAAAGTAAAAGGTAAAATTTTTTTAATAACCAGATTTAATCAGCAATTCAGCGTGAGGCAAAATAAGGTATGAATCCATTTCACTAAGCAAAACACATCTAAAGTGCTTAACTATTTTTTTACTTTTGGTTGGGAGAGAAAGACTTACTTGATTTAACTTTAATATGCTTAATTCACAGGGGAAGATAAAACAAGTGGTTAGGAATGCAGGTCTAAAAAAATCCAAGATGATACTTCATGTCATGTTCAAAGACAGCAGTAGATTGTAACTGAAGCAATTTTAGGTCTTTCTCTTCTGTATAAGCTCCTTATTTTGAGGCGTTTCGGAAGATCTGTGGACCAGTTTGGGATAAAGTAGCATCTGACACAAAGATTAAAGCCAACAAGAAATAAACTGCGATTATGAGATTGCATATATGTGTTTGTGCTATTGCATGCAGTGTTGAATTATGCCTGCTGCAGATGAAAATATACATATATATTTAATTAGTTTGCATAAGACAACTGGATTAGAAACAGAAAGCAAGGTGCTGCCACACTTACATCAATAGGAGAGATGGAGAGATAGGAGACGTTTCACGATTCCTACAAGAGTTCACGTGGCTTGTTTCTCATTTTGAATTTGTTGATGTGTTGGGTTTTTTGTTTGTTTTGTTTCTTCTTTCTTTCTTTGTGAGGTAGTTTGTAGCTTGAGCATTTGAGATTGAGAAATCCATATCCTAAGTGAGTCTGTAAAGTCTGTTGTGCAAGTTTTGTGACATCAACATAAATCTTTGACTTCTCCAGAATAGCTGCATGATTTGTGCTGGGACTATAAAAAGAGAATCTTCAGTATTGGTTTGGTTGTATAGTTGTTGCAGAAATTTTACTTTAACTGGAGCAGCTCTGATGAGAAAGAAACACCTGGTAGTGTTAATTGATGAGAAAATATAACCTGGCCACATGCTCTTGCAGCCCAGAAAACCAACCCAGTATCTAGGGCTACATCAAGGGAATGTGACCAACAGGTCAAGGGAACTGATTCTCCCCCTCTGTTTTACTCTCCTGAGACCCACCTGGGTGCTGTGTCCAACTCTGGGGTCCTCAGCACACAAGAGACATGGACCTGCTGGAGCAAGTCCAGAGAAGGGCTCAGAAGATGATCAGAGGGCTGTGAAGCCACAAAAATTCACAGAGGGCTGGAGCACCTGTCCTGTAAAGGTGGGCTGAGAGAGCTGGGCTTGTTCAGCCTGGAGAAGATGTTGGGGAGACTTCAGAGAACCCTTCCAGTACCTAAAGGGAGCCTGCAGGAGAGCTGGAGGGGGACTTTTGATAAGGTCTTGTAGTGATAAGACACAGGGGATTTGCTTTAAACTGAAAGAGGATAGACTTAGATACAGGTATTAGGAAGAAGTTCTTTACTGAGAGGGTGATGAGGCACTAGAACAAGTTGCCTAGAGAAGCTGTGGACGCCTCATCCCTGGAAATGTTCAAGACCAGGCTGGATGGAGTTTGGAACGAACTGGTGTTATGGAAGGTGTCCCTACACATGGCAGGGGGTTGGAATTGGCTGACCTTTACGGTCTTTTCCAACCCAAACTATTGTATGATTCTGGAAGAAAAGTCTGTAAGTGCCCTGAAGGTGATCTTTACCCTACAGTTAGCATTTTTGTCTATTTAATAAAAAGAAACTGTATAAAACACTAATATTTTTCCTTGGTACATACTTAGAGCTTGATGTTCAGTTCTGGGAAGGTTCCAGAAAACTCAGTTCAAAGATTACAGTAACAAAGTTAACCGAGACACATCATCCTTGAGTAAACAAGAAACTAGAATCCAAGACTCCTGGGACCTGACTTCCCAATTCTTCCAACAGCTTCTTGCCTATATTTGGGAAAGAAAATCTTTGATTTCCCTTCTGTCTTCCTGTGTTTGAGAGAAGTACTTAGACAATAGGCATTGATGCTGTTATTAATCCAGTCAGTTTCTAGGGGATGCAGATAATAAATTTATTTCAAAGACTGAAGAGCAAATTTATAGATCTTTAATTCAGACGCTTATGTTTTTTATTGTATGTACTTTTTTGGGGGATGGTTAAAGGTCTCCTTCAGCAATCACAGAATGCAGGTTTATGGAAGTAAGAGCTGTAAGGTTTAACTTATATAAATGATTTTAACAAAATGTTTCTGGTGAAACTTGGGCAGTTTTTATTTAGAAGTATTCTACCTTAGGAAACAAAACAACTAAACCTCTTGCATAAGGTTCATTGTGCATAAAATTATAAGAAAACTTTAAAAAAGGAGCCCTTACAACCAGGGAAGAGATGAGAATCTAAAAATCCCTGTAGAACTGTTTTGATGTTAGCTGTCATCATGTTGTAGTTGATGCCATTAACAGTTTTCTAAAAACTTGGGATTTAGCTTTTTAAGCAGCCTTATGTCATCTCTCCAGTGTGTGTTAACACTGGCAGTAGGCCAGTGTTTGTAACAGTTCTAGGATTGCATGAAAAGAACTGAAATTTTGAGGCAAATGTGATTTAAGTGCATATTGTAATGTCAGTATTTTCCATATTATTCCGGCTGGTAATGTGTGAATAAATATTGTGTTATGGCATTAAAAATAGTAGCAAGGACTAAAAGATCCGAAAATGTAATATTAGATATTCAAATAATTTGCATTTCTCTGGAGATATTTAACTTTGTTTTCTGTTAATTATTCCAAAGATTGCTGAAGTAAGTCCTCTAAGAAAGGAGAGACTTTCTAGATAGAAAAAGAGAAACTTGCTCCAGAAATATTGTGTTTAACCATCTTAAGATTTGTCTTTTTTAAATTATGCTAGTGTAGTCTCTCTGTCTTACCTGTAGAGTTTTTCCATGTGGTATTCCAACTGTGTTCTTATTCTGCAGTAATTATGGTCTTAGCAAGGGGTATTCACAGAAGAGAAGTTTTCTGTACTCATGATAGTATAAGGAGAAAGATGGAACTGGGTAAAAATGTCAGGTCTTTAAGACCATCTGGTATAGTTCAGAAGTAAGTAGAGCTTTCAGGCTCTCAACACCTTCTTCAGAACTTCATTAAAATTGTTAGTTACTGTCTTTACTGAATACTTCTTAGTTGATGCACTATGAATTGCTTTAAAGCAATTGTGGCTTCTGATTTAGACCTGAAGAGATCTTTCTTACCTTCCACATTTTGTAGGACAAAATGATGGAATTTGGTGGTTAATAAGGATCATATAGCTCTCTAATGGTTCTTCCCTTCATTATCATTGCAAACCTGTAAGGTGAGACTGCAGGGGTTCTATGTTGACCTGATATGGGTGTATTTTAGAGCTCAGTGTTGTGATGTGTGAATTAGGTCAATGACTTTACAGTCTTTTATCACAAGGCATCAAGAAGAAAGAAGAAGGACAAGAATGGTATATTTTTAATATAAAAAAGAAATGCACTCAAATGAATTCCTTTCTCTCCACCCACATAGTTTTAATGATTGACTGGTAACTCAAAATTCTTCTGGGATCACTGAAAACTTACTGTTCTAAAGATATTTCCTGTATGTGTGTGTAGTTGAAAGTGTGATGTTGTTGAAAAACTGTCTGATCACACATTCGCATATGTTACTAGTTTAAAATGCCTCTTTAGTACGCTTGTGCATGTATCAGCTTCTCTGAGATTTTTTTGGGGTTTTTTTCTTCTTGCTTTAAGAAAATCCAAAAGAATAATAAAGTGAAGAGATAAATAAATAAATTGGGGGAGAGGATAAATAACATGACGTGACAGCTGGAGACATAGTTTTGTGGTGGACTTGCAAGTGTTAGGTTTACAGTTGGACTTGATGATCTTAAGGATCTTTTCCAACCTAATGACTCTTAAGATTCTATATGCATCCTCTTGTTTATTATTCACTGCTAAAATTAAGTAATACAGAGTAACAAGGAGCTGGAAGACTTTGGGATGTTATTGCTCTGGTCTGTACTTTAACTGTTAAATCTGATAAGTCAATGCTTGAGGGATATTTAAATAAAAACTGGAAAGACATGGATTTTACTACAAACTTCGATGTTAACATTTAAAATTCAGCATTTAAAAACTAAAGAAGAAAGAACATTCAAGACATAAATGAAACCTGATGTTGCAACACCTAAGATGTTCAAAATCTGCCAACCTTTAGCTGCTTTTTATATAGGACAATATAAACCTTAGAAAAATTTGGAAATATTTTGAATATTTATTGATTTTCAGGCTTTGTTGTTGCTGTTTTCAGCTAAGTACTGCATTAAGAAAAAAGCAATTTTCTTTTTAGGTGGAAGTGCCAATTCAGAGTTCAGAAAGCAATACTGAAATGCTTTCCTTCAGATGTAAAAGTTGTAAACTGGAGAGTCTTTTATGTCTATTTGAAAAAGGAAATCATTATTTGAACTCCATAACTGTACAAGGTATTTATAGATTAATTACTTCATACAGTTGTAAATTAGTATGGGCACAGCACTCTGAAGTACTCAATCCTGAAAGGAGTTTTGATTTGACAAGTCTTAAAAAATATATCAGTAGAAGACAGTCTGGTGGGTTTTTTGGTGGGGTTTTTTTGGTGTAGTATTTTTGTTGTTGGTATTTGAAATATCATGAATGTGCAAAAAAATTGTTTCAAATTGACAGACTTAGCACTTCCTTAGAAAAAGTCAAATGACAATTTAATATTAAACATTGTGGTTTTGTGCTTTTTTTGAAGCATAGGAAAATTATATTTGGCAACAGCATTGCTTTACATGTTTGGATATTCCTGTATTGTCATACAACCTCTTGGTTACACATACTTGATTTTTTAATGACTAGAAGTACAGTTAGAAGTGTACTGTATCTAATACATGCATAGAGGTGTTATTTGTTATAAGTCATTGTTTTGGTGCAGCAATTTCTTGCCCTGAGTAGCTTGTAGTACTTAAATTATTTCCATATCTCATTCTCTGAACTCAGGCTTTGGGTTTAATAAAAATAGTAATTGTCAGTGATACTACTGTTTTTCAGCCTTCCAGTTCTCTGTTGAAGCTTCATTCTCCTTTGAGCTGTACAAAGGAGGAAGGCATTACCTTAAAATAGTCACTAACTTTTTTCAACTGTTTGCAGGCTTGCTACTAAATAAACCCAGCAAATCTCAACATAACATTATGAAATCAGATGTATATGTCTCTTGGCTGATACAAGTTTGGCAGTAGTAAGCCAGGCATCTGTGTATTCTTCTAATGACTGATGTCATACCAGTAACCAAAGGCATTGCATTCCAAAAATAACCAGATGAAACAAAACAGTCTAAAGCTATTCACCATCTTGTCCTACTTAATGCATATTACCTGGTTCTGTTTCCTCAGCCAGGCTCTTCTTACTGAATCTAGAAGGCTAGGAGGAGGAGGAAGAACCTTTTGCTGAGGTTGACACTTGACTAGGATCAAAATGACAGCTTTTAAAAATAGCTAATGTTAAAAAGTTCATGAAGTCCTTCTTCAAGATGCTGCCATTAAATGAAAGACAACCTTTTAGTTACAAGAAGTGAATATGAGAAGTACTAGTTTTCTATTTTAATTTTTATGAGATTACTTTAATCTTTTCAGCCAGTTTCCTAAAATTTAATTTCTAGAAACCTGAATTTTAATATGTTCAGAAAACAGGTGTGCGATAATCCAAAGATTTTTTTACTTGAACAGTGTTTTGCTCACAGTGTGACTGAAAGCTATAATTTGTAGTAGAGAGTGTCTGACACTATGCCTTCTCACATCTAGTGTTTTGCAGTATGGATGCTGATGTCTTTGGATAGGTTGTACTAAAATGTATTGCAGTAATCTTCTGTGACTGTCTTTGTCACTTTGAAGTTTGACAAATGAATATAATGTAAAATTATTTCTTTAATAAGGATTAGGGAAAATGACTTGATTTTTTTATTTAACTACTTTGAGTACTTGTAAGTGTAGGTTTCATACTTAAAATATAGTTTATTGTTGCTGGTTGTAATAAGTAATCAATTGTATGTTTATATATATAAAAAAGGAAAACACCTTGAAAATCTATGTATGTATTTCTTCTCAACGTTCACGTGTCTTGTCAACATAGCATTTATTGAAGAAAATACTCTGTGTTGTGACACAGAATGGTACAAATGTACTGAAATTTTGGATCCATTACTTTGTCTGTGTTTACCAGCTTTCCATATATTGACTTACATTATAGTGTTAACTTAGGAGTTATGTGCCATAAAATTCAACCAGTCCTTTCCCCAACCCCCCTTCTCTTTTGTCTTTTAAAAGCATATATCCATTTGCTTTATACTGAGGCTGGACTTTGACACAGAGCTCAGTTTACACATTCTTTGAGCTGTCCTGGAAGTGTTCTGTGGCCATTCTTTCCATTCCTGTGATTCTTGTCTTCCTTTATTTCCATGTTCTGTTTCACACCTTGAGAATGGTCCACACTGTGGATTGAAAAGATTTATAGGGTGATTTGGTGTATTAGGTGTATTTTGTGTTGCATCCAAATATCTAATGCATGAGATGATAATTCTTATCACTTTGGGCAGACACTGCTTTAGGATGTATGCTCTGAACAAGTGGGGAGCCTGAAGCAAGTTTAGCCTCTGTTGGTTTGTGATTTTTTTTCCATGGCTGGAGCTGATACTCTAGAATAATTTAGATTTCAAATAATGGCTTGTTGGGAGGGTGGGGGATGTTGTTTGTAGCTGGAGTTTTTTGTTTGGTTTGTTTGTTTGTTTTGACAAAGCTGTTTGTGTAATAGACTATTTTCCTGTAATGGAAGTTTTAAAATGTTCTGGGTTGAGGTTTTGTTGTGGTTCATTTTTTGTCTGTTTTTGTTTGTTTGTTTTTGTTTGTTTTTTTTCTCTGTTTATTTTGGGGTTTTTTCCTTACACATTTATGCTCCCTGATCCTGAGGGAAATTAAATTTTCTACTTTCAAAAAACTGTTAGCTTGGTAAAGTGGTAGACAGAAGTAACACACCTTTTCACTCTAGGATATAAAAAAATTACATACTGATCTTAAACTCTAGCTTCTGTATGGGGCTATATGAAATTTTGATCAAGTTGGTTCCTTAAAACCCTGGCTCACAAGCTATATTCAACTCTACATTCACTACTAATCTAGAGCCTCATCGGTTCTCACGTATAGAAAAGTAATTCTTATAAGAAAACATAGAATTTTTTTAAGCTTTAGAAAGAAATGAAGAAAATTCTCTAGTCTTGGAAGTGTAAAAACTCACTCTCTTTGTCAAAGAATTGAGAGTAGTCTTAAGTTTACCTACAAGAACTGATTTTATCAAAGTACACAATCTATATATATTTAGTGAAGTGTGACGCTGTGTGTGCTTTTCTTGGGAGGCGTGTGAGGCTGTCCTCTTGGGAAGAGGAGCCTTGGCAGACGCTTTGCCTGTGGGCAGTGTTGGGTCTGTGTTGGATTCTTCTCTTGCCCCGTGTTGCCCCTTGGCTGCGGGGGCGGGCGGTGCCACAGCTCTCCGTGGTACCGACTCCGGGGCTGCCTCCACGTCTCACCCTCACTGGCACTGGTGTCAACAGCAACCAAGTTTGACTTGGTTTATGCAAACCAGTGCATTTCCCAGCTGGCAAGATCTCGTTGGAGGCCCAGCTTATATAACTACTATTTCCCAAATGTTTTATGTAGTCGGTATGGTGAGATATAACATTGATTCTGCTGAATACTGTGAAGGTAAGTGCAGTGAATTATTTCTCTGAAAGTGTATGCCATGCTGTTTTGTAGTTTCTTCCCAGAAACCTGGCAGAATTTAAAAAAAAGGATAAAGAAGTGAAAATTAAAACAGGCACTGGTATTTTTTAGTGTTCTGCCAGTTAGTAAATTAGTAAATGTCTGAGAATATTTGAATGAATAGCATCATTTTCTTAATTTTGTTAGGACTATGAAAGAGGGATTTATGTTTGATTTTCAAAAGCTGACTTACAGAATATATAACAAAAATGGATTAATTATTTGGTTTTATTGTGTTCTGAAATAACTGCATTTTTAGCTTTTAAGGGTCTTAAAAAGCTGGAAATGCAGTTGTCCTAAAATTCACTTAAGATATTAAAATTCACTTTTATTTCTGGATGCTGTCCAACATACCTTAGGTTCAGAAGTCCTCAAAATAAGAGAAAATTGCCTCTTGAAACAATATACTATTTAAAACCCCTTACTTAGGTGATTAATCAGATGTAATGATACAGGTTTGTAAGATGAGTATCATTTTCACCCTTTTCCTCCACTTAGGTGTTACTACTTCTTGTTTTGGGAAGTTCTGAACTTAATATTTCTCTGCTGAGAGGAAATTCATTTCTTTGTGTGTGGAATAATTTTGTAGAATGAAGATTTCTAGGGATCTATATACCTTAAAGGTTAAAATCAGTTATGCAAATATACCAGAAAATAAATCTGAAAGGAAATGCAACTCTGAGACAAACAACTTGCGAGTAGCCCCTTGGTCTATCCTGTTTTCCTTGCAGTGATTTAAGGTCCACTCATACAGCAGATGTGTCAACTATAGTCTAGATAGGTGATTAGAGAGTAAATGGGATTCTTTCTCAAAGGGAGGCAGATTGGGGAATTTGTACATCTGTCACTAAATCTTTTTTATTTTTATGGGTTTTTTTCAGTATGTTTCTCAAGATTTAACTGTCTTGGGAAATTGCCTGAAGCTACTGTGCTACAGATTTGTAATGTTTTTTCTGGCATAACCTGATTGGTAGAGGGGTTTTGATTTGGTGTTGGTACTACAACACCTATTCCAGCACAAGGGTATTGATTTGTGGTTGCAAGTACATCCCAAGTGAGCCTGTAACAGGAGGAAATAGTTGTTTACAGCTGAGTGAATAATGATTTGGGATACACCATGAATTAGCTGGATACTCTGCATTGAAGTCTAGTGTATTTTGTGTCAGATTCTGTGGTTGAAGACCGCCCAAATATAGGCAGTGTGCTGAGAACTTAATGAAAACTATAGAAAACTGACAAGCACATGTTTAACTTTTTATCTGTAAAATGAGACATTTCTGAAATGTATGTAGGTCTGGTTTTAAGCATTGAGCTTGTTAATTTTTAATGAACTTAGCATAAAAAACCTTACACTTTCATGGAAGAGATTTTGTTTTGGAAGCTGTATTGTATGCACTCTGTTTAACCCTTAAACCTTATAGGTAGAAAGCAATGGAAATTTTCTTAAAGTACAGATTAAAATTAGGGAGAGCATCTGCCATAAACAGAACAGAGCTAAATATGAAAAACTTCCATCTTTATTAGAACCTTTCCTGACTGTAATGGGAGCAGTGGTGGATCAGTAACTGAAGATACTTATGCTTAGTATGTAAAAGTGATGTTAAAAACCTACCAATAAACCAAAGCTTAAATGGTATTTGCTAGCTAATTTGAAATTCAGCCTTGAAAAAGTGTTGGAAAAACTTAAGCAAATTTGCTGTTGACTGTTAAATGTCTAAGTCTGAAAACCAAATTGTTCCATGCTGTCTCTTAACAAATTGTGTGTTACATTTTTTTGTATTGAGTTACAGCTCGTATATTGACAGCTGCATTGTATATAGTCTTAAAATGGGCCTTAGAATGATATCTCAGTGTGTTCTTTGTATATGAATTATATAGATCATTCTTAAACTTTTCTCTTAGCTAATTGCATATCTTGCAAAATGCCTCCAGCTTAGCTTATTTTTTGTTTCTCTTTTTCTGTGTAAAAAACAGGAAGATTTTTGCAGTAGTCAGAACTAAGCATGTTTGTATGAGAGACTGAATATATATAAACTGACAGGTGCGTGATACAGACCTGTACCCACCAGAGGCCTTGAGCTAATTATTTAATGTGACATTGCTCACAAGTGCTCAGTGATTTCTTTCTGACAAATCTACTTGTTTGATTCATATGTGTTCCTTGATTTAAGGTTGCCACTGTTTTCTCATTTGTTGAGTTAAAAAAAGGAAGTAATAGATGCTGAAGAAAGAAGACTTCCTGATTTTCCTTTTCCTTCATCTTTATCATATTAGCTATCACAGATTTTCTTTTTAAGATAGCTAATCACAGCCAAAACTTGAAGTCTCAATAAAGATTCTTACTTGACTGACCATGAAGTATGGGGAATTCTTGTTGAAAGTAAAAAATTCTGAACAGTCTTACCTACAGAATTCTGTATGATGAATTGTTTGAAGAATAGGAGTTAATGTCTCCCATTTGATGTAGAATAAAGTAAGTATTGTAAAAGAGGCAAATCATTTACAATAGAAGTGCTCTTAAAATAAGCTCCTTGTATTCCAGCTGCCAAATAGAAGCAATATTATTTTATTGCAATTACATGAGACAAGTTTTTAAGAACATTCGCTAGGGTAGCTCTCCAGAAGATTATCTCACTGAAGTTTGGATTCAACTGGATAGCCATAATCAGAAAGTATAGCTGTTGGACTGAGTGTTCAGGATTCTCCTTTTACAGTATTTAATGGGATGAGTAGTAAAAAGAGATGGGACAAAACAGTATAATTGTATGCTTTTATCAGAGCATCAATTTTCTTGTAGGTCTCTGGTGGAGATACTACATTTTTCCTACATAAGTATAGAAATTTTTTTTCACTTTTTATTGAATGATTTAGAAAACTTATGGTGGAAGGAACTGCACAAACTTTGAATAGATAGACTAGATACTACAAGAAAAAATGTATTGAAAAAAATTTGGACTGCTTTTTAGGGAAATTTAAAATCGGTTATATCTTCACTGTTCTTTATCATGTGCCTGTGAGTTTTCTCTAGGTGTGTGCTAGACAAGTAGACATTAAAGTAGGGTAAAAGCTGGCTGAACCTCGGGATGTGGTGTTGCGGTGAGTTGCGTGAAGCCCCGCTGAGGGCTGGTCACTAACAGTGTGCCCTAGAGGCCAATCTGTTTAACACCTTTGTTATGACCTGGGTGATGAGACAGAACGCACACTCAGCAAGCTCTTAGCCAGTGCAAAAGTGGGACAAGGGGTTGATAAAACAGGTGGGCGTGCTGCTCTTCAGAACTGGGCAGGCCGGAGGAATGCGCCGACAGGAGGCATTCACGCAAAGGCCTATCTGGGGCAGCGCAGCAAGGACGTGGTTGGAATCGACTGGCTGGAAAGAGCTGGGCAGTAAAGGCCCCGGGGTCCTGACAGACACGAGTTGAACGTGGGCCAGCAGTGCGCCTTTGGCAAAGAAGGTCAATGGCACACTGGACTGTGCTGGAGTGAGTGTCACAGCACTTCATGGGAGGTGGTCCCTCCCCTCTGCTCTGTGCTGGTGAAACACACCTGGAGTGCTGGGTCTGGTTCTGAGGCTCCCCCATATGAGAGAGTCATGGATGTGCTGGAGCAAGTCCAGCAAAAGGCTGCTATGTTGAGGGGACTGGACCATCTGTCATCCTGGGAGAGGCTGAGAGCTGCGACTGTTTAGCCTGGAGAAGGGAAGGCTCAGGGGGATCTTAGGAATGTGTGTGTGTGCACCAGATGGTGAGGAGTAAAGAGGACTGAGCAGGCATATTCTTAGTGGTGTCTCATGAAAACATAAGGCAATAGGCATAAACAAAAACATAAGAAAACACTTTTTTTTTTTTTTACTGTGAAAATGATCAAATTCTGGCACAAGCTGCCTGGGTATGTTGTGTCGTCCTCTTCCTTGGAGACATTCAAAACCCACCTGAGCAAGGCCCAGCATAGTTTGTTCTAGCTGACCCTGCTTTGCTCAGGGTCTAGGTTATACTAGGTAACCTCCAGATGGGTCTTCTGACCTCCGCCTGTCTGTGATTCTGTTTACATGGCATTTCTATAATAGCTACTGTGTTGCACCTGTAAGTTGTGAGTGTTGTTTGTCAAAACTAATAGTCATTACTGTGTAAATACTGAGATGTAGCTAGGAATTACAATTTTTTTCCATTGCATGATTGGTACCTGTAGGTTACTGGAAAGTATCCCAGTAGGCCACTACAGACTTGTCCTAGATTCATCTTGGGCTTGGCTTTGAAAACAAACTTGGCCTCTCAACTGGTGACTGTGCCCCCTTCTGCTTATTTCATGATTTGCTTCTATAATTAAATTAAAACAAACAAACACCCCACAGTGGAATTAGTGAGAAGTCTTAGCATGAACATGGATTTTATTATTTTGGTTAAAATCTAGATTTTTTTTTTCCAGAGGCAGTGATGAGAAATCACTTCAAGGTAGTTTCTTTCTGGGAAAGTAGCCCAAATTCTTCTGCAGTTATTACAAATTCCATGAATCAGGTAGGAATTCATTTTATATCTTCTGGAAACTTAGCACTTAGCATTAAAACTTCCAGAGGTGTTTTGTAGTTAATGCCTTCTAGAAAGTGGAAAGATGCTGTAGATAAAAATACTGTGTTGGGAGTCCTGCAATATATGCTTCTCACTAATAATACGTTCCTGCATAAGTATGTACTTGCTTGGAAAGCTCTGTGCCTTTTCTTCCTTAAACAAGTCTGGAAAGTAGAAAATTATGAGCAAGCAGTGGATTTGTTTTCCAGTCTGCTTTTCAAAACACTGGTGAAGATTTCTTCTTTGATCCATTAGGGGCTGAGTGGTATATTCTTATCTGCATGGTTTCATCTGCTGTGAGGAACCACTAGATACTCAAATTGCATAGAGTCTACAGAAATTCTTGAGGAAATTAAAAGAGATCAGGCATTGAGAGGAAAAGACTTGCAGGCAGAGAGAGTGCAAAAATAAACTTTGTTTTGGTGGGGAAGAGGAAACTGGGAAGACCTTTTCTCTGGCTTGTCATACAGTACTGCTGGGTTTTTTTGGGAAAACTGAATACAAAAAACCCCACCTTTTTCTAACACTTTCATCAGCTCAACACTTGAGGACTCTTCAGTAAGAGTGAATAGCATGTATGAGTGATAGTAATGCTGACTATACCTTTCTTTCAGGTTTATGAGCAAACTAAGAGGAAAAGAGATTGTCTTTCTTTAGTGTCAACTTCATTTACAATTATCCAAAAGTACTTGTGACATTTTCAGGTGATGGCACTCAGAAATATTGCTTTGGATATCCTCTAGAGCAGATTTTGAAATTGAGATGCTTCATTTTACTTTACATTTCTGTAGTTGTTGTTCTGTCTCTATCACCCCTGCTTTTCTTTCTTCCCCCCTTGACAAATAAAAATCAAATCCCTTTCATTCTAAATATTTAATGCCAGTTCCCGGTATTAGAGGGTACTTACACATAAATAATGTTCTCCTAGAAAACAGGACAACTCAGCTTGCATACCCTTAGTTATTAAAAAGCTATGTGTTTCTAAGCCAAATATTGAAAAATCTAAAACCAGGCAATGCCCAGACATGTTTTCATCATAAACATCTAGTGAAAAAAAATGTTTAAAAACATGACACTTCAGATGGTGAAAATAGGGAGTTAGATTCGAAAGTGAAATAGATTAAGATTTAAGAATAAGTGTTTAGTCTTGAACTATAATGAAAGCTAGCTTGAATGATAAAGCTAGGAAATAGATTTAGAGGGAAATGGGAGAGTAAATTTTTAGAATTTGGATTATTTTGAATGTTATAACTTTTTCTGTGTAGTACAGATAACTACATGACTTAAATGTTTCTTTCTGACATAAATACAGTAGGTGAAAGTACAGGTGATATGATTGTATGAAGGATAATTTACCCCAGTTTAGTAAAAAAGGGAGACCTAAATTATAATTTATATCAATATAATTGCTTATGACTGGATTAGACATTACTTATAGTGGCGTTTTCAAAAAAGGATTGATTTCAGAACAAAATAGAAAAACTTAAGCTTTACTTTCAGACAATAAATGGAATCAGCTGACTAATCTCACTGCTTTTATATGATTGGTTTTTTTCACTCCAAATTGAGATTCTCTTAATGTGGTGGATTTGTTATTGAAATATACTTTACAGAAAATTTCAGCTTCTGTTCATCCTTTTGGGCTCTCATTGCTTCAATATCAGTGAATGTCATCCTTTAAGGCATTAGATCCTACTGAAGACAACCCACTTCTTCAGTGCCATCTCTCATGTTTTGCACCAAAAGGCTGTTTTTCTTCCATGGATGCTTTTTCAAGGAGTAATGTGACTTTGCTTTTTGTTAAGAAAAGGAATAATTGGTGAATTAAAAAGTATATTTTCCTTCTAAAAATACACAGAGTGAGAGAACTTTCTGAAGGACATTGTCTGGGAAAAAAGATCCAGTTTCATTAGCTGTGGCTTGACTGACCATTAGGATGTAATTTGATCATACTAAATACAGAAACTGGAAAAGGAAAGGATGAACTTACTTTGGCTAGCAATTGATTAAAGCAGACGGAAATATGGCATCTCTCTTTTCTCTGTGATGTAGTTCTGAAACAATGCTGATGATTTGGGATGAACAAATAATTTTTAAGTCATAAAGCTGAAGTAATCTTAGAAGCATTGTAAATAATTGTTGTATTTTGATAATATTTGTATAGTAGAGCTCTCTGTCAGTTAAGCAAGTTTGAGGTTTAGTACCATTCAGCTTGATTTACAAGTATTGGTCAAGTTTAAAATTAAGGATTGATTTTCAAGGAGCCATTACAAAACACTAAACTGTTTTCTGCTATAATCTGTTCCCATTCTGACTAACCTTTAAAGTGATTTCTAAACAATTTTCCCCTCCATGATAACAGTCTTTCTTCATCATATTCCTTTGTTGTATTGAATCATGTCATCATGAAAATATTTTTGATGTCATAATGAGGTTGAAACTTACATTAAACTCCATTTTGACTTATTCTGCAAGCTAGTTTTATGCTTGGGCAAGGAAAGCAAACTTATGTACAGCTAACAAAACTAAATGTCTCAGTCACACAGGTGATAAATATATTGCTTAGAAATCTCTCTATTTGAGAACAGTGCAACGTAACTGTACACCAGTGGATTGCTGAACCCTTTAAACTTACATAACTCCATTAGAGACAGCAATGCCAGAGTAGAACAGCTGAGTATTTCTCTCAGAAATAGATGTCATGCAGTAGCCAAGTGGGGGATTAAGTGCCAGGTCATACAAAGCACTAATGGTGATGTCTTCCCTAATTTGGTTTATAGTAACGAGTTGCACTTTACTTCTGTCCAGCTGCTTCTTGTCTTTCTGTCAAGGTCTTCAAGTCTACTTCTTTCCTCCTTGAAAAATTATTTTGATTCTGGCTTTTACATATAATTCTAAGATGTTCTATTCCTGAAAATCAGTTGAATTCAATCTGGCCACTTGGCCATCCATCTGCAGCATTCTTTAATGCCATCTTGGCCATTGACTAGAGATGTCTAGTGTTACTAAACTGCATACCCAACCCATCCCTCATAGTCCTGTGATATTATCTTGATATCGCTCTTCCCATTTAATTGGTATTTCTTGTTTATTTGACATCACAACTGCTTGTTTGCACCTGAATTTTTGCCTTAGCTGAAGATATTCTGAACATTGTATCATATTTCATAGAGCCATAAAGTCATTATTGTGGGGAAAGATCGAGTCCAGCTTATGACCAAACACCATCATATCAGCTAGATCATAGCACTAAGAGCCATGTCTAGTTGTTTCTTGAACATCTCTGGGGATGTTGACTCCACCACTTCCCTAGAGCAACCCATGCCCATTCTTGATAACCCTCTCAGTGAGAAATTCCTCCTGATTTGGGCAGTGCAGCATTGTATTTGTCTGTCACACCTTAGTCAGGTCATGATTCTTTTAAAAGCCTTTTAAACTGAACTGTATTTTTCCTTTTCCCTCCTTTTAAAAAATTTTATTTTGATACATATTTATAGGAGATACCCGTTCTTTTCCTTCCTCAGAAAATGGGGTACAGTTATTAAATTCCTTTGTTCCATTATAATTTGTTGTGATGAGGAAAATACCCCACTTTTCCCTGTTTGGATGCAGCACATCCAAAATAACCATGTAAGAAAAGGAATTTTCTGCTAGCTATATCAGGATGCCATCTGTCCCTGTATCCAGTATTATATTTACTCTGCTTAATGGAATGGGGTTGTCCCCAAATATCTCTTTCTGTCCCTCTCACATATGTGCTGATGTCTCTGTCAAATCACTTTTGTCCCCCTATAGTTGTGTTTCACTGGTGAGACCCAGTCTTGGAAGCACTCAGCTGCTAGAGCAGAGGGAGCAACAGGGCCTGATTGCCCACTTGACCTCTTGCCACATGCGAGCTCCTTCTCGGTTTGCTACTGATTGCTAAAATCACTTACAGTATCGCATATTGTTGTATCCTGGTCCCAAAGCCTCAGGTTTAAACCACTTTTGACTGCCTGGCTCCTGAACTTATGAATTCCGTTCTCACGTTGCTGCTCAGTGTGCTGGGCACAATCAAAAGAGGTGCAGGTAATGTGCTACTTTTGTTGAATCAGATTACAGAGGGCTCTGTAGCTGTTCCTTTACCTACTGCCACGATTTTGGTTTGTGTTACCTGATTGATATATGCTATCCCTGTTCCTGGATTTGGACAAAGTGCATATTTCCAAGGTAGGCTGTGGTAGCATGAAACTCTTGAGGAGCTCCCAGAAATGCTCTCATTTGCTGTCTGGTACAACTCTAGGAGAAAGGCCATGGTGAGCGAATGACCTGACCTGTTTGGCCACGCTGACCACTCTGTCCCTATGTCAAGGCATGCTCTGCACCTCTTCTTTGAGTGACGACACCTCCTGCTCCATGATTATTGGACTGTGGCATGCCTTTTTCTGATAATTAAATTTTAAGGTACAGGCACTGTAATAATTTATAAACATGGTGAGCTGTAAATGCAAGCAGATCTTTTAAATCAGTAGGACTCTCAGACAATTCAAAAAAGTTAATATTTTAGTGTGGGTCATACACAAATAAACAGAACACAGGAAGGATTGCAAGTCAAGTAGCTAAATGTGATACTGATCTGTACTTGGCAGTTCTGAAAGTAGAAATGGATTATCAGAACATCAGATTACAGGTACATGAGGAGCAGGTATTTAGGAGCATGAAGAAAGCTCCTCTAGGTGTATGGGCCCCTGTGAGGTGTTATGCCTACTGTATATAGTATTAAACATCAGGAAACCTGAAAATAAAACATGATTTTTTTTCTGCTGTGTTTTATTCTCAGAGTAGTTGTTGGTGAGCAGTACATGGCCTTGGACTTATCCTCCTTTACAGAAAATGAAATATAAGTGTCTGTCAGTAAGTGTGAAAATGAAAAGATTCTTATCTGAAGGTAGAGCCCTGGGTAGTAGTAGATATCTGTTTAATGCTCAATACTTAGAAATTATGTTGAGCTTCATAAAGTCATTATGCAATTAACCATTATGAAGTTAGTCATTCTCTAAATAACTAATTGTAAACAAAAGTAATTAGAGATTGCTTTGGAAAGCTAGTTGCTGTAGTTAAAGTAATCCAGTATTTGTTTTCAGGGTTTCTAAAGGAATAAAATACTGAATTTTACTTAGGCATAACTTCAGCTAACACATGAAGACTGTTGGATAGCATAAAGGATATTTTAATAATAAAATTTCATGTGAAAGTGTGTTTTTTAGAAGAAAAAAAATCAAGTCCTTGACCTCTTTTATCTCAAAGAAGACTGGTCTAGTTAGACCAGCTTTTTGGGGGAGATGCAATTGGCAGGGTACACTCCCTTTAACAGCTGCAGACCACATTTGTCCCTTCCTGCTCATTGTACTGTGCCCCTAATAGACTGGCCCAAGTATTTAGAAAGACCCGAAATGATCCATGGAGCTGAAGAACAAGTGTCTTCCTTCCAGGTTTGTTTCTCTGTTGTCAGCAATACAAAGATCTTGATTGACAAAGCATCTTCTATTTGTGGGATTTTCCATAAGGAAGCGAAAGATCTTTCTAGATAAATGGATGTTTCTTTAAGATGAATTTAAAAAAAATGAAAGATGGGCATATATAGGTTTTGAGCTTTGGATTTTTTTTGTATACATGTTATAAGTGTCTGTCAACTTTTGTATGTTGTAACACATTTGTAAGATTGTACTCTATGATTGTGATCAGCTTCTATGAAGGCAGTTTTGAGTAGCTTTGAAGTATTTTCCTGTATCATTGTATTATTATAATGTACTAAGGAGAAGAAATTTGTCCTGTAAAACAAACCTTTGCTGGCTATTAACTTGGGTATTTTATTTTGTCTTAAATTGGTCATAATATGTACATTTTAAATGCTTAAATATAACATGTCTCATTTTTTGATATTATTTGGTCAACTGGAAGAAATGGAGAAAAAGTAATGCAATACCCATTGTACCAAAAATATGATTGTTTTGGACTATCATAGATGAAACATTCCTACATAAAATTAGTTAGTGATAATGCTTGCAGTGTTTTTTATGTTTCTTGCTGTTTTGTAGACTGAACTTTTCTGTTCGTAATCTGCTGCACTTTTTACTGTTTCTCAGTATATGTTACTACTTCCTATGTGAAGGAATTCTTACCTACCCACAGAGATCAAGGGTAGGTCGGGACATTGGTCCACATCTTAAAAATCATTAGCAAGTTATGCACTAGCGTTTCTTTTTGGCAGTGTACTTGGGTGGTTCATCCCAAAGACAGGCAGCACTGACAAAATCCAGGGATGCCTCTGAAGGCTCTAGTGTTTCAGATTGGTGTTCAGGCAGCAGCTCCCTGGGAGCACTGGGAACACAACAGTTCACCTGAACAAGGCTGAACATGGTGCTCTGACCCAGGGACCCACAGATCAAGTCTGAAATTGAGGTTTACCAAAGTCATAAGATTGATATTTGTGTAAGATATGTAATGATGTTTTTTCCTCACAGGTATCAGCTCTTGTCTTGATGTAATACGAGAGAAAATGAACCATGCACTTTTTTTTTGGATATTCTCATAGAGTCATATATTATGGTTTTCTGTCTGGCAAAATAATTTGTACTCAGTTCTAGTATTAAGGTGAATGACACATTTGTAATTAGAAAAGCATTCTGTCCTAACTGAATCGATGGCAGGAGCAAATGACTGAAGTAGAGCTGACCATGCAAGAGTTGGTCAGCTTTCCAAAACCAAAACATTCAACATCTGGTTTGGGGTAGAAAATATTTTTCAGCCAAACTTTCATCTTTCAGCCACAGTGTGGAACAGGAATTATTGTTTGTATTCCATGTAGGTCAAAATACCAAAGCTAGCACAGGGACTGACTTGTTTCACCTTACCACATAGAACATAACTAAACAATTCAATAATTCCTGGTATAACCAAGATTATTGCTGTTATTGGTACTAACTTACTCTGTTGTAGTTCTTCAGATCAATGCACACGGTATTTCAGTAGATTCTTATTAAGTATGTTACTGTTTTGTACTAAAAGTATTAGCTGGCAATCTCAGTATCCTTATAGAGAGTATGGTTCTGTCTGTCCCTCTGGAATGATATGCTGACTGAAAATTCAGTAAAGCATGATTTTTTTTCCTGTCATGTGATAAGAATTGCTATGTGCAGTTAGAGTAGAGCTGGAAAAATATGAATTACTCAAATAAGCAGTTTATGGTTCTTAGTATTATGCAGTTGTACTAAAAAAGCTGCTGGTGTTTTTTAAAGCATTTTAAAAAGCATTTGGAAGCATGCTTACCAGGAGTTCATACTCTCATTTAAAAATAGAGAGTGCAAAACTTGTTTTATCTACCTACTTCCAATATTTGCAACCTTACTGCTTTTCAATTTTCAGAAACTTCCTTGAGAAGGAACTATTTATTTTAGCTAGAATTTTAAATGTATTCATTTGCTCCAAGGTACTTCAATTTCTACTTGCATTTTGTTGAGGTGCTGTTAAGTTGCTTTTGCTTTACTTAGTACAGACTTTTTTCCTTGTGTTCCTATATTAATACAGTGCATCAAATTCTCAAAGATAGAATCTGATACAGCTATTCCATTTCTTTAAAAATACTGAGATTTATAGTAATTTGATGGAGCTGGAAGTCAGGCTGCTTTAAGGCATATATTGTGATGCAACATTCAGTTGTATGCCTTTTTTTTTTTTCTTACATTTCCCATAAGATATGAATGCCCTTCATTTAGGGAACAAGTCCTGCTTGAATTTGAATTGAATTTGTTGCTGTTCAGTGCTTTTAGTAAGGAGCAAGTCTATGATGAGAATTTAAAGATGTCTTCAAAATGTGGCATTGCACATGGATTTATTTTTCATTTGGAGTTTTCAGTGAGGTTTCCACTGCTAAATCATAATACCCTTGAAAATGCTTTATGATTTATGCTTTCTGCAGATTGTTGTGCTGCTTAACTTGAGACTGGAATGCTGCCTGAAAGGAGGAACATTATGGCACTTCTATGCACAAGGACAAGAGTCAAGGGCTGTTTTGAGTGTGGGATTTGACCTAGTGTTCTGCAATTGCTTATTATAATAACCTGATCCTAAGTGTGAGATTTATTTTATTTTATAGTACCTTTTAAACAACATTGTCCAACTTCTCTAACCAAAACTAAGGCCTATTCATGCAAGATAGTGCACATAATATTTAGAAAAACCTCAAATGCTCTATTTTCAAGTAATTTTTGATATGACCAAGAATTAAGCCAATAGGGAAACAAACCTTTGTGATCCAATAGCTGAGACTGTTGGTAACAGGAGGAGGATGAAAACTTTGTGATCAGAAGTTACTGTTGGCATCACCAAAGACAATAAGAATAAAATAGGTTGAAACCTTGGGTGAAGGGCATTTCAGTGATAGTTGTGATTTTGCTAATGAAATTGCATGTGGTTTAGTTGTAATTTTTTGCAATGTTTAGGTAGAGTTTTGTGAGTCTCTGTAACATGAAACGCCCTCAAAACAGGAATTTTTAATTTTTTTTTTTTAATCTGGGGAGGAAGAAAGCCAAAAGTGTCTTTGATACCTGCAGATATGTAAGTAGTACTAAAAACAAGTCATCAAACCTATGGAAAACCTGGGTTTTTTTTCTCTTTCATTAAATAGCATGTACAGATGTAAAAAATTGAATTAGAGTAAGTTAAAGTGGTTTTTTGTGATATTTTTAAGTTAATTCCTTGCTGTATAAAGAAAAATGAGGCTGGGTGGTTTGAGTTTTTTACCTCTAATGCTGTTTCAGAACTTTTTCTTCTCATTTGCAATCTAAAGCCTGTCCTTTTGGGATTTTGTGGCTCAGGTAACAGAAGGGGATATGTTATTTTAGGCATAACATTTAGAATAAAGTGTCTGGACTTTCGTTCAAATGAACAAACAAAATTACACCATGGCCAAAGTCTTGAACCTACTCTTTCACTTATGGGAACTCTTTTGAGCTTAGTAGCTCATCTGAACACTTGAGTGTAGACACTTTCTCTAGTCTCTGGGGCACAGAGGCTTTTGCTTGGTGTCAGGAGAGCAATTCTGTGCCTTCTTCATATTTCCCAGCCTTGAGGGCAAGCCAGTGCAACCTTCCTCTGTTACCTGGTTCAGTGCTGGTGAAGGACTGGTCTAGGTTCTGTCCTCAATGAAAAAAAAAATCCCCTGTTGCTTCTTTGTTGTTGCTTCTTGTTAATTTTTAAGGTGTACAAGTTACACTAATCAGAAGACTTTTTTGTTCAGATGTGTTTTATACCTCTGCTTCCTGTGTATCTAGAAAGTACGAGGAGAATTGCTGGAGTTGTTGAAGCAAAAGATTGCATTAACCCCACCTATTGCATGAATAGTTTATTCACTGATATGTACAGATACAGACACACATACTTATCCTTACTTCCTAGTTAAAAACCAAGATGATGACCTACTATGTTGTGGTGTGGTTGAAACCTCCCTTAGGATATACCTGGTTATCTTAAAACTTTCATTGAATGCTGGTGGTTTTGCTGCTTTCACAGCCTTCTTGAACTGCTTAGCTCCCTGGGCTCCCCAGATTTCTGGCTGCCCTGCCCTGAACTTTCCTGTTCAGCTGACTTGCTAGCTGGCAAGTTGGTGAATTTATGTAGTGAGGGACTTTAGAGCTTAGGATACACAGAGTGTTTACTAGATAAGCTGTCAAAAGTGAAATTGTATCTGGGCAACCATCAAGATCACAATCCAAAATAACTAGTGTTTGCATTTTAGATGTTTCTGAAATGAAATATTTAAGAACATGTAGCATTTGGAAAGGACCGATCTGAGATATGATTTTTGTTCCAGTTGTTGGGATATATACTCTCTGTGTTATTTTCCAACAGAAGACCTATTCAGATTTTTTTTTTTAGTTTGTGCTTTGAGCTATTTGGAATCAATTTGGGGGTGGGGAGTGTTGCATTTTTAAATGTGCTTTTCCCCTCAGTGTATTTATAGCAACAACGTGGATGTAAAGACAAAGCTTTCATTGGAAAAATTAGGGGTTTAAGGAGAACAGAAAAACTACTGTACTCTGTAAGATGTATAGGAATATCATGAGTAATACCACATTTATGCAGCTAAACCCTTAACATTTGGTGTCTTATTTGTGTGATGAAAACAAGCCAGATTGGTGGAGAAGCTTTCAGAGTACCTAGGTATGTTTTTCTTAGGATTTTACATACAACCAGAATGCCTTTTCTCTTAATATAATATAATATTATTTCATGTTTGCAGGTAATATATGCTTTGAATACTAAAAATGATGAACATGAAGCAGCTATCCAAGCCCTTAAGGATGCTCATGAAGAAGAAATCCAACAAATTCTTGCAGAGACCAGAGAGAAGATCTTGCAGTATAAAAGTAAAGTGGCAGAAGAAATGGATCTCAAGAGAAAGATTCAGGTTTTGGAAGAGTCACTGGAAGATCATAAAAAGATGAAACATCAGGCCTTGACAGAATTTGAAGCATATAAGGATAGAGTTGAAGATATGCAGCTTTGTGCAGAAGCTCAGCATGTCCAACGTGTAGTGACCATGTCAAGGGAGGTGGAAGAGATCAGGAAGAAATTTGAGGAAAGGCTACGAAGTTTCATACAGTTGCAAGTACAGTATGAGAAGGACAAGCGTACAGCTCTGGAAGACTTAAAAGCTGCCCACAGGCTTGAAATTCAAGAACTTCTGAAGACTCATCAGACTCAGAATGCTACTTTAAGTAAGGGGCAAGAGAAACTGGAAGAATTGCATAGACTGGAGCTAGAAGATTTGAACAATAAAGTTGAAGAGTTAAGGCTGGAAAAAAAAAAGCTCATCGAGGACTATGAAGGCAAACTCAGCAAAGCACAGTCCTTCTATGAACATGAACTTGACTCTTTGAAAAGATCTCAGCTTTTTACAGCAGAAAGTCTACATGCTTGCAAAGAGAAAGAAGTAGAGCTAAGAAAAGAATTCCAGAACCAGGAAAGTGTATTACGGAAGAATCTGGGGAAGCTTAAAACTGAATTGCAAATGGTCCAGGATGAAGCTGCCAGTCTACGGGAAAAATGCCAAAAACTTCAGGTGGCTCTTGGTACTGCAGAAAACAATGTTCAGGTGAGACTGATAATATGTTGTTCCCAAGACTGAATTTGCTTTTCCTGTAGAAGCAGTCTTTCCATGTGACTGTTAGTTTGAGCTTATTGGAGTGTGTAAACTTAATTTTCTATCACTCATACTTGCTTGTCATCTTCTTCATTTTTTTTCATTTATTTCTACTTTAAACTTAATTTTTTAATTAACAATATTTTCACAAATGGCAGCTGAAATACTGCACACTCTTTCAGTATGTTGCTGGGTTTGGCTCGGGTAGAGTTCGTTTTCTCCATAGCAGCTTGTGGGGGGCCATATTTTGAATTTGTTTTGGAAAGTGTTGGTAATTCAGGTGTGGTTTAGTTATTGCTGAGCTGTGCTTACAGAGTCAAGGTCTTCTTGGCTTTTCACCCCACTCTTCCAGTGAGGAGGCTGGGGTTATACAAGGAGCTGGAATGGAGCACAGCCAGGACAGCTGACCCCAAGTGACCTCAGGGATCTTCCATATCATAGGGCATAATGCTCAGCATATAAACCTGGGGGAAGGAGGAAGGAGTGACAGTGTTTGCCTTCCCAAGTCACTGTTCTGCATGATGGAGCCCTCCTTTCTTGGGAACAGCTGAATGGCTGCCTGCCCATGGGAAGTGGTGAATGAATACCTTGTTTACTTTGCGTGTGTGTAGGGCTTTTGTTTTGTCTATCAAACAGTCTTTGTCTCAACTCACAAGTTTTCCCACTTTTACCTTTCCAATTCCCTTTCCTGTCCCACTTTGGCAGTAGTGAGCAAGTGGCAGTGTCATAATTAGCTGCTTACCAGGTTGAACTCCAACAGTTTTATTTAGTGTGTTGAGTTGACCCTGGCTGCATGCCAAGTGCTCACCAAAGCGGCTCTATCACCCTTCTCAGCTGAACAGAGGGGAGAGATTATAATGAAAGGCTTTTGAGTTGAAATAAGAAGAGGGAGAGATCACTCATCAATTACCATCACGGGCTAAACAGACTTGATCCAGGAAAAAGGAATTTAATTTATTACTAATCAAATCAAAGTAGGATAATGAGAAGTAAAATCAATCTTAAAAGAGCACTTTCTCCCCATCCCTTCATCTTTCCCGGGCTTAATTTTATTCCCAGTTGTGTAACCTCCTCCCCTACCTTGATGTAGAGGGATAGTGAAGGGAGCCTGCAGTCAGTTCATCACATGTTGGGCCTCTCCTGCAAGGGCCTTCAGGAGGTGGGTTTATGGAAAGCTATGGTGAAGGTGAAACTGGTTGTATGTTGATGATTCCTGCAATAAAGGAATTTTGTTCCCAAAGAAGAGAAAGCATCTACTACAGTATCTGCAGCAGATTTTAAAGTCCTACTCTGATCACTGTAGATGAGGTGATCAAATGCATAATCTCACCACGTCTGGTGTCTGTTTCGTTACACATCCTGTACAGTGTTTTCCCCAATTCTCTCTTCTGCTTTAGTTTCTGAAATGACTCTCTGCTATTTCAGTAATTTCAATTATAAGAAATCTATATTTCCTTTTGAACCAGAACAATATATTTTTTCCTTCCTGCATGGCTAGAACACATTACACTAGCCAAGATAATACTATTGTGAATCAGTACATCAGATTTAAGGTGTAATAAAAGTTTAGAATCATAGAACTATAAAATGGTTTGTGTTGGAAGAGACAGTAAAGACAATCTAGCTCCATACTCTCTGCCATGAGCTGGGGTACCTTGCACTAGACCAGCTTGCTTAGGGTCCCATCCAGCCTTGAACACTTCCAGGGATGAGGAGTCCACGACCTCTCTGGGCAACCTGTTCCAGTGCCTCACCACTCTCACAGGAAAGAATTTCTTCATAATAGCTAATCTAAACTTTTGCTCCTTCAACTTAAGGCAACTTTCCCCTGTCTTATCACTACATGTCTTTGTCAAAAGTCCTTTTCCAGCTCTTTTTTGGGCCTTCTTTAGATACTGGAAGGCCACTCAAAGATCTTTACAAGAACCTTCTCCAGGCTGAACATTGTTTCAGCCTGTCTTGACAAGAGAAGTGATCCAACCCTGTGACTGATTTAGTGGCCTCCTCTGAACTTTTTCCAACAGGTCCTTGTCTTTCTTGTGTTGGGGCCCCCACACCTGGACACACAGTTGGGCAGGTGAGGTCTAGAAAGAGCAGAGTAGAGGGACAGAATCACCTCCTGTGACCTGCTGGCCATGCTGCTTTTGATGCATCCTAAGACATGATTTGCTTTCTGGACTGTGAGTGTACATTGCTGAGTCATATTGAGCTTTCTGTCCCAGAGTCCTTCTCCCTAGGGCTAGTCTCCACTCAGCCTCTGCTTGTGCTTGGGATTGTCCTGACCCAGATGCAGGACCTTGCTCTTGGCCTTGTTGAACTCCATGAGGTTTGCACAGTCCCACCTCTCAATACTACCAAGGTCCCTCTCTGGATGACATCCCAACATGCTGAGGGTGCACCCAATGCCACTGCCTGTGTTGCTGAGAAACATGCTTAAAAGTGCTGGTCCCAATAGTGACTCCTGGGAATGTTTGATATAAGTAATTGCCCAGCTTTCATTTTATGTATCTCCACGCCTACCTTAATTGGAGTCAGTAGTAAACACTTGGAGTTGCAATGAAGGACACTACAGTGCTGCAAACACATAATGTATTATTTAATGCGAAAAACTCTCAGATGGCAGAAACCAGGTTTCTAAAGTTGATCCCCAAACTCTGTGGAGCATTTTATAGTTTTTATTCTTTCCTATACCTTTTTGAATATTGTCACATTTCTTTTATGCATTACTGTCATGCCATATACCCACTATCTTGTTCTTCAAGAAGTATTTTTGAAGCATTACATATAATACACAATGAATATGGCAATCATATTGCACTATTTCAGCTTTTGTGTGAATAAAACTTGTTTGCTGAAAGGTCTTTTCTGTATCTTTTAATTTAATGCTCATTTCAATCAACATGATTGTATATGATGCTAACAGGTATTATATGTTTCCCTTAGGTTCTTCAAAAACAGCTGGATGATGTGAAGGAGGAGGAGATGTCATTGTTAAGCAAACACAAAGAAGTGGAAAGCGAGCTTGCGGCTGCTAGAGAGCGCTTACAGCAGCAGGCCACTGATCTTGTTCTCAAAGCCAGTATGTATGTCAGTAACTTAATCTGGAAACGAACTTCATCCTTTTATTCTTTCCTTTTTATGTCAGCCTCATGCAGGTTTAAAGTTCCTAGAGACTGTTTAATGCTTTCAACAGAATTTTCCAGCAAGTTTCAGGGGTTTTTAAACTTTTTTGCTATCACATGCATTGTACTTAAATTTCCTTTTTTGTGTACTCATTTATCCAGCTGCTGTATTTTGTGTGGCTGTACATATCTTCCAAGCCTTGGAACTGCACTTATACAGAACAATTCTGCTCTGTATCTGTTCTCCACATAGTAACTGAGACATGCTTCCTGTTCTTCCACCTTTTTTTAGTTGTCTTTTCTTTTTGCCGATGCTGATTACTTTGCTTTATACCTACTGTCAAGATTTGCAGCTTATTAAATAATAAATCCTTTAGAGTTTTCTCTATAGCTGTTTTCCTTGCTCCTTTGTAGTTGCTGGCATGTGGAAAGCCACAAAAAATAGCTTAAGACCTGACTGTACACATTCAGGTTTCTTTTTTTCCTCTTTGGCATTGTGTCCCCAGTGCGCTTAGTAGTAGCTATGGGCCCCAGTACTGGAACTTGGACAACTATACAGTAGGTAGGGTCTTGAGCTTAAAAAGAAGCCCTTGGCTTATCTTTGGCCTTGTTGAACTAGACCAATTATAGCAATTCCTGATTGTTTTCCACACAAATTAGCACAAGCCCAGGAGTAGTCTAGACCATATGTTGGAACAATATAGTGACCAGCAGGAGCCCGAGACTACAAAGTCCTATTAGATCAAACAGCTAAAAGGAACAGGCTTGGTGCCAAGAGTATATGAAATGGGAGTCATAGAAAAATTCATGACTATATGAGAGCTTTGTTCTCATATACTCTAAAGCTGTTGGTGCTTCATTCTTTAGGCAGAAGCATGGGAGGGTTTCACCAGGCCACCCCAAATGTAGTGGAAATAAATACCCAGGCTATTTTTTGTATTACTGATGGCATGGAGTCAGCTAGCCTGTGATTGAGGCCAGCCCTGGTGTCCTCTGGCACTGGGGTTTTCAGCTTTTCCAAAAGTCCCAGTGTGTCTGTGCTGTTGCCAAGCTCAATGGCGCTGTCAGCAGTACATCTTTGTTTTACGCACATTGCTGTGCAACGAAAACAAGGATCCTGTTTGCAGTGGTGACACCAAGCCATTGCCATGTGGTGTAGCTGTTGCCAGCCTGTTTGGAAATGGTTTCTGACACTGGCCCACTGCCATCTCCTTGATTTTCAGCTCACACTGTCAAAAATCCTTCCTCAGAGACACTGAATTCTTGTACTTAATTACCATAAAAAATGTTTACTCATCGTATTGCAATTTTAGATCACTCTATTGAGTCTCTTTTGGGCATTTAAAATATTCTTCTTCCATTTAGCCTGAGATTCCCAACTTGTAAGGAAAGTGCTGCATTTCATATCTTTTTTGTATAGCATGAGGAGTAGGAAACCTGTCTTGTGTGTTAGTATTGCTAGGACAAAAGCTCTAGATCAGTGTGTGTATGTAAGCTTACAATGAAATATGTATGACATGTATGAAAACTGAAAATTCTTGTATTATTATTCTTCTTAGATTATAACATTTTGAGTTTGAAAATACCTTTCTTAAATGCCTGGACTTTTGAAATAAGGATTTTAAAAAAATGTTACAGAACCTAAGCATACCCGTTGTCCTAAGTCTTCCTCTTTGGTTTTCAGTTTTACAAACAAAAATGTCGAAATAAATTTTAGAATTTTCCAGGGCTTAGTAAATAAGCTTGCATTTTTAATGAAATTACTATTCATTTTAAGGCATTTTTAATTTCCAAATTTTGTTATATATCTCGTGGCTCTTCCCTTCACATCTGTGTCCACAGGCAACAAAGGCTAAAATAGTTTCCTTTTTGGCACATCTTGCTTTTAACAACAAATGGAAATGAATCACAGAGCTCAATGATTTAGTCATGTGAGAAACAGCATATAGACTCCACTTTCATAGCTATTCCTTAGTGACTTAAATTTAAAAGCAACGCTTTGTTGTAAAACTGAACTGTCATTAAATCTGTCATTTTTGAAGGTTATAACAAAATGAGAAGGGAAAGACAAGTCTTTCCTAGAAATTGAGGGTACAAAAAACAGTGGAAAATTAATCTGAGTAAACAATGCCTCTCATCTTTCAATTGGACCAAACTAGAAGTATCCTCTTTCTAAACAGTCTTCTATTCACTCCAAAACCTCTCCCAAAGTAACTGCTTTATTTCACTGCTTTAGTCAGGTATCTACAATAATATATACGTCAAAAAGAGCAGACAGAAATATCTGAAGTCATAAACATTTGTCAGCTGGTTATGTGAAGGACAGATATTGTGTAGTTTGAATTTTTTTGTTGTTCTTGTTTTGGTTTTTGTTTTTTTAATTTTTTTGTTTTTTCCAAAAATATATATAAAGAAATTGAAAGGAAGCCTCCAACCTGCAAGGATTTAGATCATACTTTACTGTAGAGAGAGTTTTATCTTTTAGTCATATCCCTTTAGCGAAATGAAGAGTAATTCCATAAATTTTACAGCAGATAAAGCTACGTATCCATCTAGTATGCCCACTAAATTTTGAGTTTGATGAAACAATGACATGTTTATCTTCAGACATCAGTGTTCTGCTTTCTGTTGTCTATCTTATTCTAGGCTAGCAATGCAGGTTTAGGTGGGATCAAGTCTTCAGTTTTCTTAGAATTGCTTCCTTCTGCTTTCCTTTGGGAGTTTGAAACTTTGCATGCAACTTTGAACAAAGGAAATTGAAACAAAAGGAGCCCCAGCACCAAGTGATGTTTTTGGGCATTTTACAATAAACCTAAACAAATGAGAAGTGGAGAGGAAGGTAAGTATTGCAGTGGAGACAAGGGACATCCATATGCAGGCTTCCACTAGATTTGTACTATCACTGGAATCTAAATGTGCACTTCAATTGCGTGGAACCAATGCTGTGAGGTTTTAAAGAGCTGTTTTGTTTTCAGGTCACATTGGAATGCTTCAAGCTACTCAAATGACTCAAGAAGTTACGATCAGAGACTTGGAATCTGAAAAGTCTCGATTAAAGGAAAAATTGTCCCAGCTGGAAGAGGAAAGAAATTTATTACAAAGCAAAACACAGAGTCTGGATGAGCGACAAAGGCAGCAAATTCTGGCATTGGAGAAGGTTAAACAGCTCATTTGCTTTAGTTGAATAAAACAAAAAACCCATAGGAGTCTCAGAAAAAAATACTGTGCTTAATTTTTGTTTGATATGATCAGACTAGGATCAGTATGTTTCAAGTATATCTCATGTTTCTACAAAGGATGACTAATGTAGAGTGTAAAGTGATATTAGAGGGAAGTCAGATGAAAGGTTCCAGCTGCTTTGGACAATCTTTTAACAATGTCATTTGATTTATGACCTTGTGTATATATGCCTGGTATCTAAATTTACTGAGGAAGGACAAATGTGAAGTGATTAAAGAACAGTTTAAAAAGCCATTTGCTGTTTGAAAATACTAATCAGAAATTCTCTATATGCTTGACACCGGATTGTTGTTTTCCCAGATTAAATAGAGGAAGAAATAGGTTTTTAACAAGTACCTATTGTATTGCATGAATCTTTTAAAATTACTTTTTTGGTTACTGAGTTATGTAATCAGTGCGTAGTGTTTGCTCAATTTGTTTTATATGGAAGTTAAATTTTTGCAGATTTATAGTCATCAGTAATGTTTTTGTATTTTTTTCTTCCTACTATTCAGATTTTTTTTACCATTGAATAGATTTCTTTTCTGTACTTTACAGAAAGTAAATGAAGCAAGGGAAACACAACGTGAATATTATGAAAAGGAGCTGGTAAAATTACAAGCAAGATTGGAAGGAGAGGCTGCACAGTTAAAGGAGGCTCATTCCAAGACCTTAGAAGAATTGGCATGGAAACATCATACTGCAATTGAGGCTGCACATACTAATGCTAACAAGGATAAGAAGAAACTGCAGATGGTATGTTCTTATTTTCTTAGTAATCAAACGAAAAGCAACTGTTACAGTTTGCATCTTGTAGTGCATGGTTTTGTTTTATGGCAAATTTAATTTGGAATTACCTAAGTAGGTCTCTGAAGAAACCGCTTTAGAAAAATGCCTTTAGCCTTTAGAAAAATGAAATCTCTGGGAGGAAAAAAAAAGCACTTGTACTGTCATTTGTCTTCATAAAGAAGAGAAATTCTCCATTTATACAAATGTATTTTCAACTATATAATAATTTTATTTTCCTGGGATTTGTGACCCATATTCAGAAGGATTGGTATATCAAGATCAGTTCTTCTGAAGGAGATGAAAGATTATTATAACATTTATTTAAAATTTTCACTGACAGTCCAGAAATACACAAAGATATTTTATTAGGACTTGGCTATATGTGTACTCAGAAGATGACAACAGCTGTTCCAAGCTTGCATCATAAAATTATGTACTGTACAGCAACTCACTCTCCAGCAACTATACATTTGCCTTTGGCTGAAATCCTGAAACTGAAGGCTTTTATTTTATTTATTATATGTTTCACAGATCTGGCCTTTTCTTTCTCAGGATGAGAGGCCCCTTTTTTGAATTATTATATCCTAATCTGATTGTATATGTGTTATACACAAATTTTGCCTTACACAGGAAGTACAGGATTAAGTGTTTGATTCAAGGTTTTGTTATATTTCTTTTGATGTATTCACAGGAAACATACCGAGGAACATGGTTGTAGTTAGTGATGTGCATATCAGACAGATTTGGTTTGTGTTGTGAGTTTTTCTACCTGTATGTTGGTTCTTTGTTCAATTTTTAATAAATCCAAAATATTTTTGGTCACCTGGTAATTGAAGTAGTTCTCACAGACATATATGCATCTGATCTTTCAGGTTTACTTTCTTTAAAACTTTAAACATTCCTGTTATTAAGACAATGTCTCTTAGGGTTTCTGGGGTTCTTTTTCTTTTGTTTTATTTGTTCCTAAAATAATGTGGAGAATAAAACAAAAGGAGATCACAAACTTCTTCTCTTAAACCATTAAACTAGTTTAAAAGGGGAACACCTCTCTAAGTGTGAGAATTGTGAAGTGATTTTAACAAGGATAATAAAGAAGAAGCATGGTACCAGAAGCCTTGGGACAAAAGATAAGAGGATTCATTGGGACTGGAAGCTTAGGAAATGCATCAGGGGAACAGAAGAGAATTCAGCAGAATTAAAGTAGGACTAGAAAAATAGCTCAAATATTTCTTTTTGCTTCAGTATTTCCATCTATAAAATGAGCTGTAAAAATGGCATCAGGAGGATTATGAAAATAGAGTTGCTAATAATTTTGCAGTACTGCACAGCTGTACTGACAAGTATCATCAGAGAAATAATTACTCTGTTATCAGAATAGGGTCTAAATAGCATCAGTGGAATTTTGCAGACAGCAGATTTCATCATGAGCAAGACAAATAGATCAAGTTGCACTGAGCAAGGAGCATTTATCCCACGTGTTGACTCATATGGACCCAGTGAAGCAGGCAGGCACTTGTTATGTTTAGTAATGTGTTAGTGACAGTGTAACCCTCTGTTTGTCACCGTGTCCAGCTTCTACCATGAGTGAAGAGATTGTGCAAGCAGTGTACACAGAAAATATTTATTGCCTACCACATACCCTAAAGCAGTGCTAGAACTAACCAGCTGCTTAATGTGCTTACCATCCCCAACAAAACACTTGAGGCATTTTTGAGTTTGGATGAGGAAGGCTTGGCCTCTGTTGGTTCTTGGAGCTGGCTGGGTGGCACTGCATTGCTGTCTTGCAGCAGGAAGCCTTGGGTTTCCTTAGACTTTCATATCTTTTGGTGCCAGTTTTTCCTCTAGTACTTGTAGTTCTTTCTCTTTCCCCAGTTTTATCTATACTTTCAGCTGCACTTTTTGTTTCAGGCTGGCTCTGGTCTATGTATTTTCATGGCTGTTTCTGAGATAATACTGATTTTTCAGGAACCTGAGCCCAGGCGTGTGCAGAGGCACTGAATCAAAGCCCTGAATTTCAGCTGAGCCCCTAGGAAAGAGTTAATAAAAGAACCTCTGGCTCCATAGAAAATCTTGAAGCCTTCTGGAGCACCTTGCTTGGCAACCTTAATTTTCTTCACTAAAACTTTGCAGTATTATAAGTTAAATAGTGTATTTCACTGAAATATGTAATAAAATTCTCAATTTTAATGTTTCCTTTAAAGTGTTCTGTGAATGAAGTTGTTCTTCTAAAAATGTATTCTGAATAGTAATAAAGCTGAAGTATAAATCTAAAATTTTCCTTAAAAATATAAAAGTTTTAACATTTATAGGTATATATATATACACACACAAACAACATAGGCTCATGTAACAGAAATATAATTCATCCAGCTGTTATTTTGAGAATTTGGCTATTACACCATAAATGTTGAATGAAAACAGGGGTGTTACTTGATTCTTTCCATATAGCTAAACTTGAGAACTAAATGTTGATCTCTTTTGGATCTCTTTTGGTTTTGCATAAATTTTGTAGATCTATGGTGTAGGGCTTTTTTTTACATTTATTGTAACATTATGAAGAACTTTACAGAGCTCAATCTGGATTTTAAGATTTACTTTCTCCTTTAGGGATGGTTTGTAGGAAATAGATGGGTAAAGGTTGAATGACATTCATATTTATTAGTGTAATTTTATAAAAAATGAAAAATTCTTTCAGCTGAGACTGAAAAACTGTGAAAGTAGATATAGTTTTAAAGCTTTTGATAATTGAGAGAAAAGTCCTGTTTGTCTTTATTTTGTGATTAATCAAGGATGCTAAATTATAAAATAAACTGAAAAACTAATAAACCTGTTGTAAAAGGAAATAATTATTCATGCTTTAACAGTTCAAGGAAAGGGTTGAGATCACAATCATTTATGCCACTTAGAATCATTTCCATGGGGTAGACGTGTACTTTGTAATGACTGTATGACAAGTTTTTAATATTTCTTCCATCCTTCCTGTTTCTGAAGGAGTTGGAGCAGCAGTTTGAGAAGGAGAAACTGCATTTGGAGGATGATAAGAATCAGCTCCGACAGCAGCTGGAAAACGTGAAGGAAGAGCTGACATCGAAGCTGACTTCTGCCAATCAGGAGGCAAGGACTGACTTGCTTGTTTCAGCTACCACATTTCATCAATAGTGATCTTAGACTCCAGGACAGGTCTAGGACTATGCTGTTGAATGTTTAATGCATTACTTCTGCTTAGTGTGAAGTATTCTTAAAACATGGCAAGTTAGTTGACTGCTTCTGAGCAATGATTTTATTGTCCTTTACAAAATCAACAAAGCAAGAGAGATGTAAACAGTTGATGTAAACACTCTTTATTTTTAATTTTTTTTTCTTCTCATTAGGTACACAGACCTCTACACAAAACAGGTCAGGAAGAGGGAAATTTAACTGCATGTAAACCCATATTTGGTTATGATTAACATATCATAAATTTTGGTCAGTTTCCTGACTTGAAAATCATCTTCATGTATTTTCATAATGAAATACTTCTAGTAAGACCCAAATTATTTGCTATGTCTTGATATATGCAGTCAGTGTTAAATGTATCATATCTCAAGACAGTTTTAATTCTTTTAATTGGAAATCACCACCTTTTCATAACACAGTATTTTGAAACTAGAAGACATTCTACTGACATCAAAAACATCAAACCATTTTTCTCTGGAACTTTTGCCTTCTTTCAAGAAAATATTTCAAAAACAATCAGCCTTATTGTTCAGCAAGCCCTATGCATGATTTCAGTGTGTACTTTAAGAGAGACTTAAACATGAATTTAAGTGTTATTTGGTAGCAGCATTTTTCATTACTGCTTTCTATACTGTAAACATCTGGAGAGGGCAGGTGTCTAATTCTGGTGACTTGCAAGTTGCAGAAATTATTAGCTAGCTTAAGAAAAAAAACCTGCCTGTTTTTAATATACTAAATGGGAAAGTTTGCGCTTCCAAAAGTATAGATAAACTTATTAAAGTATAGAATTTATTTGTTAATATATTACTGTATTAATAATATATTGATACATGACTATGTTAATAACATTATAATGTATTTGGTTATTATATATTAAGGTATGTATTTTGAAAATATATTTTAACGTATACTTTCAGAGTAGGACCTACCAGATGGATATGCCAGAGATTATACACTACCAGAGTAGCTGGACCTCCCACCTTTACAGTTCAGCAGCTCTGCTGATCAGTCAGTTGGTTGTGAGTGGCTGTTTAAACAGGGCTCTTCCTCCTGAGGGTTGCCAGTATCTTTGTATCAGAGCTTACAGAAGGTGCAAGTTTAAGCTGGAACTGGCTTTTGTCTTTTAAAAGTGTGCTTACCTTCATTCAAATTTATGGACATAGGATGTATTTGTTATGTATCCTAACAGAATCATACACAGCTTTATTTTTCAGTTCAAAATTACAGGAATTTTAGATATTTCTTTTTAGCTTTAACTTCTCTATTGTATGCTAACTTTCATTGTTACTGGATTAGATCTGAGTAGAGCACTGTTGTCATTCTATCATTATCTAAAACTATACACTTAAATTTAGCTATTCTTTATCAACTTCCCTTGGGTTCATGAGCAATAAACTTTCTCCTTCCTTGAAGGAAATACCTTCAAATGTTTTAAGAGTGAATTTCAGTTATCCAACTTCTATCAAGTTCAGGCTTGGAAAATTCATCAGCATGCTGAGTTAACCAAACAGAGGCAAAGACAAGGAACAGGAGACTAAAACAGGGAACTAGGTCCAGCTGCTGTCCAATATTCGAGTTTATATACAATCCTTTGCAAGGATAAATGTAATGCCATATATTTTGCATAGTGAAAGGATGAGAGAAAACACACAGGCAACAAATGGGTTGGTCTCTAAATCCACTCCATGAGGAAATATGTTTTATTTCATTACTATGTTTGTCTTGAGCACATAAAAGAAGTGCTTCAGTTGCAACCACAGCTTGGCCTTAGATCTCTATTGACAACTAACAAGAGTTTCTCAATGCCTTCACTGACCTAGAAAAAGCTTCCCTGTGATGTGTCTGACACATCATTAGCTTAGCTCTTACGTTGCTACTGTTGCTTCCTTTTTTTTGGTTTACTTTAAGTTACATAAGTCATTTAACAGTAGGCTTTTATTCATTACTTTCTGTGAATGCTAGTTCAGTTCTATCTTCCCTGCTGAGAAAGCTGCTTTTGAACCCATGCCATCTTCTTTGCTTTTTGACAGACTTTCTGGTGGCAATTACCTTAGCTAAGGATGAGGGAAGCCTGATTAGGCTTGCTTCTGGTACTAAGCTATTTAAGAGCAGTGTAATCTTAAATACTTGCCAGAGATTTTTTTGTGAGTTCGGGTTAAGTCAAGATAGTGGCTTTCTCACGTGTGTCTCAGGATGAGACTGGCTGTTCACTCTGTAGATTTGTTTCCTTTCACTGTAGACCAGCCTTTTAGAATGTTGATATGTTTGTATCACTTGGCACAGGCATCTAAGGACTTGCTGTCTCCATGCAAAGGATTTCTGATGATGTTATTAAAGATCATTTTAAACAGCCTCCATCACTGCTTTGTCAACAGTAGAATATATCTTAAGCCCTGTGAGTGGCATTCTTGCCTGCTCCCGTATCCTTTAGATCTACAGGACTGCTATTCATATGATGCAAGTGCTTTGCTGCTATCAGATACATAGACAGCAGTGCACTACCAGGATACCAACACAGTCTGGGGACAGAGTTTTTTGTAGAGGTTCTCCTTCAGCTAGCAGTACTTTGTAGAGAATTACTGGTTGTTTGAATATAGCTCAAAGGAGCACAGAGACAAGTGTTCAAGTTTACATGAGTTTTTCACTGAGATCTCTCATGCCAAAGAAATTTTAGATTCCTTTCTGAGAAGAGAGGAGGAGTTCCTCTTTTTAAACACCTAACAGGTTGTTGATAGAGGGAGGGAGCTCTGGGAGAGAGGGGTGGTGTCTCTGTGTGTATTATAAACAGTGTTTGTATGTAATTATTCTAACAAACAGGGAGAGTGTTTATAATTCTCACCTGTCCATGCCTGTAAACCAAAGGCTCATCTTTTCTTGTGACACTTGTCCCATCTTGTGACACTTGTCCCATTGTGAAGGAATTTGTCTCAACATACAAAGGCAATAGCATAGACTATTGCTTCGGCAAAAAAGGCACCTCCAATCAGCTGCTGTTCTTTATTCCTCCCTACCTCCCATTTTTCTGTTTTTCCAACCTACATACTTAAAAAGCTTTTTCTTTCCTGTAGCTGGTGAACAGTGTTCAGTCTCTTCTATTTTTATTTGAAGCAAAGAAGTGTAGTATTATAATTTTGCAGATGGGAAGCTGAAGCACAAAAAGGCAGAAAAAAGGAATATTGTTACATAGCAGTTAAGGAAATTATTACATTGTATTCTACAGTTGTTAGGTTGAGTTTTGAACAGGCTGGACAGGTAGGAATCTGGAAACACAAAAACTTATACCCTAGCACAAGCTAATTTTTATATTACATTTGAGTTTATGTGTTTTGAAATATTTCTCATGAATTTGCTTAAAACATACTTTCTCACAGTAAACTTGGAGGCAATTTTACATCTTTTATGTAGCCCTTTTCATTGCAGTGTGCATCAAACACACATTGGATATATATTTTTACTTGTAAAAATCATTTAATTGAGTCTTTGCTTTTATAATATTACAGGAATTGGTTTTTAAATACAGAAGCATTAAGTGATATTAAAGGAGAACAGGTAGTGCTACTAAAAATTTGTCTACTAAAATAGGTCAGAATTAGGAAACACTGAAAAACACCAGGATGGCTTGGTTGCCATTAGTAATAATTATGGAAATTACAAAGTTTTTTTGTAATGTTACAGGTGTGTCGTCTGCAAGACCTAGTACGAAAAAGTGAGCAAGGCCTCGGGACTGCAGAAGGACACATCTCCAGTCTTCAAGAAGCTCAGGAAATACTCCAGAAAGAACTAGAATTAACTAGAGCAAGATTGCGAGAGACCACAGATTCACTGTATAGTGTTGAGGTAACCATGCTGCTGGAGAATAAATTGTGCAAAGCACAGTCATGGTGATTTTGGTCTTGTTTTTTAAATGGCTGGAGGTGCTATGGGGTACACATGATAGAAGGAGCCTCATACGGCTTCATTAAAGGACAGATTTCTATTTTGAGCAGAAAATTATAAAATTGAAACTAGGATAGGTTGTTTTGAGGTTTGGTCTTTTTAATTTTTATTTTATTGGTTGTTTGTTTTAGGGTGGGTGCTTGTGTTTTCAGAACATTTTTACTATTTAACAAGTAGTGCTGCAAGCATATCTTTGTGTGGTTAATGTAAATTGTAGCTGCCAAAATATGTCCATACAAAATATGTTCAGAGCTTTAATAGAATTTCATGAAAGGATATGTGTTAACACTTGCAATTTAAGACAGCTCATGTCATGTTGCAAAACAAGGTCTAGAACTTACTAGCTCTGGAATTCACAGAAATCTTTTTTGATGAGTTTTTTGAATACACGTATGCCATGTTTTCCTTGGTTAATGGACACAGTCTTCATTTCAGACTGTAATTTAGAATTTCAGTAAAGACCTGAGAATAAATTTTAGATATATGCTGGGATATCTTTAGACATATCAGACTATCACCTAGAAAATGTGACCACTTTATACCATTAAGCAATTAATTTGCCTAGGCACAAGTATATGTCATTTTAATTGGCTTAGATGGAAATAGAACTTTCAGTTAGTCTGTCGATAGCTCATTGACTGCAGTACTGGGTAAACATTTCCTTTTTGTTTCCTCACTAAAGAATGTACTTTTACAAGATCACAGAAGTATTTGACATAGAGCAGCAAATATTATATTTTTTTTTCATATTTTTTTAACAAAACCAGCCTGAGAAAGGTTATTGGAATTTTTTTTTTTATTTCTTTCAGCTACAGTCATTAGAGGTGCACAATATTTTAGTTTATAACTTTCTCTGTATTTTTATTAATGACTCTAAATGTTCTTATGAACCTAGTATTGCTCTCTTCACCTACAAAAACATTTAAATATTCAAATATAGTAGATTACTGGCAGTAACAGTTATCTTAACAGATTTTAAAATTTATCAAAATGCTGCAGAAAAGGTCTCATTTTAAAAAGTAGTAGTTCAGTTTAGGGGGTTATGTTTGCTTCTCATGAACAAAGCAAGCACTGTTGAGCAACATTCCTGTAAGTAGGATTTCTAGGTGCTACTTAATATTATTCTAGTATGGTAAAATTTCAGCAGAGATCGATGGAAATTTTAAAGGTGGTGTTCTCTGTGTTCAGACTGTGAAACCCTGTTTCTAGCAGACTTGTCCCATCAAGAGACAGAAAAGAACTTTTGAACTTTGTAGCACATACAGATAGGTCAGGCTTTGAAATTCAAATACTGAATATTTGATGCTTAAAAAAAATTAAAATATTAAAAATATTAAAATTGCAAGGATTCTTGACAAAGGACCTAAGCCACCTGCTTTAATTCTAAAGTAAATCCTTCAGTGAACGAGACTTGTTGATCTTTTGAGGTTCTTTGCAACATAAATTATTTAATGATTCAATGCAATGATATTTGAAACAATGCAGAATGACTTAATGGAAAATTGCTTTTTATAGGAATACAGACTTCTGTTTCACAAGTAAGAAATATCAGGAGATGTATAAGCATTAATTGTGCATAATCAGGAATTTCGCTCTGAAGGAGGTATAGTTCAAATTTATGACATAATTGTAAATGATATTTTTATTATAAATACACTCATTTAATGTTTGAAATACACTTTTGCTGCTGATCAGTCTCTATTGTAAAGTTTGTATTTGCAGGGAGAGCTAGATCAGGAGAGACAACAGCATGAGGCAATGATTGCTGCCATGAGAGAGGAGGAAAAGTTCAAAGTTGACAGAATGGCACGTGACTTGGAAATAAAATGGACAGAAAATCTTCGGCAAGTATTATATTTTTATTTATTCTTTAATAAGAAATGAATGTATATTATATGCAAATGTGCTATCAAGTGAAATGTAAAGCAAATGTTCCTGTTATTTAAGATTTTTCCAATTATTACTGAGCTCATAATTCTTACCTACTTCTTTCACAAGGTCCCACTGCATTTTAGTTACTTGACCTTTGTTTGTAGACAGGAATGCAATAAGCTTCGTGAAGAGCTGAGGCTGCAGCATGAGGAGGACAAGAAGGCTGCCATGACTCAGCTGTTGCAGCTGAAAGAACGTGAAAAAAATGCAGCAAGGGATGGATGGCAAAAAAAGGTGGAAGATCTTTTAGACCAGGTAACTATGGTGTCTTTGAGAATTGGAAAGCCATTACAGTTTAATTGTTGGTGGCTTATTGCCGGCTAAGTAAATTAAATCAGTTGTGATATCTGGCTTTGAAATGAGATTTGTTAGCATAGGGCTTTTGAGCCTAATCACGATCAAATATTTTAAATAATATATGGCTATAACTTTAATTATATGAATGTTGTTCTGTACATTAAATGTGAATAAAACCTTTCACAGTTTTGAGGGGAGGAAGGAGAGGATGTTGACAGTCTCACTTCTTCATTACAATATTGTTTTGGTGTTGTCTGCTCACCTGTTGTGCTGTTAAACATCTACCAATGCTAATTGTTTGGACTTAGAGGTATCCCCTATCTTTACAAAAGTAAGAATACCATATGCGTACAAGATTAACACTGTACAAGTCTCTGAGAAGTCAAAATGTCCCTCAGTTTCTATGATGTATTTGTTACAGCTATGTCTTAAGTGATTTTGGATATTTTGGGGGGATAATTGTGAGTGAATACTGAGATGTTTTAATGGTAGCTCATATTTATAATCTCAGTTATGTTAGATAATTCAAAGAAAATACTTGCTTTGTACTTTTTCCAAACGATAAATGCTGTAGAACTGGTTTTATTGACTCCAGTTTGAAGAAATAGCTGATAATGAACAAACATGCTTTAAAGTAAGAGTATCAGATTTTGGAACTCATTAAATTACTGTGATTCCAGAGTGTTATTGTGGGATGGCTTTTAATTTGCAGGCTAATTTGAGAAGTCTCATAACTGAACACGCTTTTGATTATACAGCTTCTCATAGGAGCACATCACAATATATTTTGCTGACAGGGGAATTTAAACTTGTGAAGTCTTGTGGTTTAGGCTCATAAAAGCTGGAGGTTTTCAAAGTTCTTGGTCTGTAACCTTTTACAACGTGAACATAATAAGAATTTGACTCACTTGATATTAGGTTTAACATTATCCAAGTTTCATTTACTTTCTTTACTTCTACCTGTAAATAGCATTTTGTTTTGAAAAGGATATCTTAAACTTTCTGTAGTTTTAACATACTTTTATCTCTGCCTTTCAAAAATACCATGTTAAATCTAACCTACAGTTTCAGAATGAATAATTACTATGTTGCAAATTAACTTTTTTTTTTCTGCCTGTTCAAGAAATTTTGGAATCAGAAAGCTAACTATAGTAAGGAGAATTTACTAGAGAATTTTCAGACATAGGAAAACATCTCTATATGCAAAATGGTTGTATTTTTCTTTTTTCTTTATATATTTTACTGTATCAGAACTGTATGCAAAGAGATTAATAGCATGTAAGGATTGTTTTTTTCAAACCAGCTGTGACTTTTCCATACCACTGTTTGAATTACATAGGTATTTAATAAAAATTGAAAAGTTAGTGTTGGTAGTAGAGAATTAAGCTTTCCCTCTGTAAGAATCTGTACGTTATCCATTACAGCTGGAAAAGAGAGAATTCCAGACTCTAGTGTAAAAGATGGGTAACTTAACTCTTGGAGAAATGGATTTGTAGTACGTTCCTCCTGACTGCAGTACATAAAATGTAGTCTTAAGAGAGTTGTAGTGACCTGGATCACAGAATCACAGACTTGCTTAGGCTGGAAGAGGCCTCAGGAGGCTGCTCAAATCAGTCAGCACTGAATTAGAACCACGTTGCTTAGGGCTCTGTCCAGTCAGGTCTTGAATAACCTCTAGGGTTGAAGATTGCACAGCATCTCTGAATAATCTCATTTATTGCTAAATTATCCTTATAGTGAGCTTTATCTTTATATTTAGACAGAACCTTCTCTGTTTCAGTTTGATTTCAGTACCCTCTCATTTTTCTGCTGTACACCATTGTAACAAAACTGGGTCCACTTCCTCTGTAACCACCTCATAGGTACTGGAAAAGTATTAAGTCCCAGAAAGACATTTTTTCTTTAGCCTGAGCAAAGAGAGTTACCTCAGAAGGATATCTATTCCAGTCCCAGCCTTCTTGGTGGCAGCTCTCCACTGAGTATGATCAAGTGTATCAACATGTGTCTTGCAGCAAGGCTGAATGAGCTGGAGGAGGAGACTGAAAATGCCCCCCAAGTGAGGTGCAGTAAGGGCCAAGTCAAAGGCACTGATCTCTTTTCTCAAACTAATGATTGCTGCAGCCCAGTGTGCTGCTGGCACTCAGTGCTGCCACACCGTGCTGCTGGCTCATGTTTAGCCTACCATCAGGGAGATCATGCAAAGCAGGTCTGTGACCCAGTATGGACCAGTGTATGAGTTTGGTCCTTCCTTTGTCAAGGACTTTGCATTTGTCTTTGCTGAGTTTTGTGTGGTTCCTGCCAGCCTGCACTTATAACCTGGATAGATCCCTCTGGATGGCAGCCCTGTCTTTCAATGTGTGGTGTCCATTCCACTGTGTTGCCCTCCACATTTTATTCTTCCCAGCTTGCTGTCACCCAAAAAATCCATAAGGATGCTCCTCTGTCTCCTCCTCTGGAACTGATAAGGTACTGAAATAAACAGGTCCGTGGACGCCTTAGAAATTCTACCCTGAACTAGAACTGTCTGAGATATGGCAGTAGGGGTGTGAAATTGTGGAATTTGTTACACCCTGGTTTTAATTTGTGGGAAGATGTATTTAAAACCCATTTGAGAGGCGTGAAGCCTATATAAAATTACAAAGAGATGGAATCCAGCTTCTCTTTCTGCAATTGAGATTTTCACACCTGAAACAGTGGTCTGCTCTATACCAATAGTATAGAATGATTTATCAAAACAATACAGGATCAGGGGCTCTTCTAAATAATTTGTAAATCCTGATTTGACAACAAATGTGGACACAACCATATGTTCTTTATGTTGAGAAAGTGTCTAGAGGTTCACCAAGTAATTGTATAATTTCAGTTCATAAAGGTTGGGTTCAGAAATTAAATGTTCATCAAGAGAGGTGCAGTTTTCTAGTATTGATGCATTTCTGATTTGATTTAAAAACTATAAAGAAGTGTGTTGCCTAACTTGAAGTATAGGAGTGATTATGTAATCATACAGGGCTGAAGAGCTGAAAAACGGGTTTAAATATAATTACCTAAACTGTAGAAAAATACAACATAGAGTATGTCCACCTGGGAATGCTGCTTGTCTGGTGCTGAACGAACAGACAGATATAAATGTTGATTTTAAAAAAAAACAACAAACCAAACAGTTTAAATCAAAGAAATAATGCCCATGAAGTGTATTAAGCTGATTTGAGTTTTTAAGATTATGTTATTCTGATCTACAAATTTCTGCCACTTTTATTTGTTGCACATTTTATAGGTGGAATCTAGCTCTTGCATAAAACTAGGTAATAATTTTGCTTTCATATCAGTCGTGCTAAGTGGTCCATCACAGAATGCACATAGGATTATTGTTATTCTAACAGTATAGCTTTGTTATGAATAAAATAATTTTCTTGAGATAAAGTGCTAATCAGTTGATGAAGTGCTTGAATACTTTCTTGCCTGTTGCAAAGCACCATCAACACTCAGATGTGGATGGTAGTTTAACTAGATCATTGTCTAGAGACCAAATGTGTAGTTTTTATCTTGAGATAAAATGAGAAATTATTCTAGAACACAAAAAAGAAAGTGCTTTTCCCTTTTGCCCCTGTAAATTGCACCAAGTATTTCTACGTCAATCCATTTGAGAGTTTCACAATGAAATATGCAGTGAATTCAGATATGCCAGCTCCTTTCCATTCCTCATAGCTCTATAATGGGGTTTTAACGCTTTTCTTAAAAACATTTTACTGCTGAGAAAGCTTCAGCCAGGGCCAAAATAGCTGGATTTTTTTGTTGTGTTTTGGTGTGTTTGTTTGTTTGTTTGTTTGTTGGGGTTTTTGGTGGTTTGTTTTTGGGTTTTTTTTGTGAGTTTTTTGTGGGGGGGGGTGGGTTTTTTGTTTGTTTGTTTGTTTTTTGGGGGGGTTGGGTTTTTTTGTTGTTGTTGTTGTTGTTGTTGTTGGTTTTTTTTTGAAAGCGTGGACATGTTCTCTCTTTTGCCTTTCTTTTTTGTGCAACCTTCAGTTCTGGGCACTGAAACATACAGGTTAAGATTTGTATTTTTCTTATCTGTTTCTTCTTGTGATACATTTTTTTCAGTAACCTGAATCAAGAGTTCTCAATGTGGATGGGCTTTTCTATATTTGAGCAGATATTGGTTTTCCCATCTTCCCTACTTTTCAGTCATTCAGTAAAGTAGATGTTTTTGTCATTATTTTCTCCGATATTTTGCTTTCCTGTTCTTCCATAGTTTCATACATGGCCAAACATGTGTGACATTCTTCTTTCTTATGCCCACTTTTCACACCAAAGATATGTTTTCTATTAATGGAAATACCAGAAGCAGTACAGCAAGAATGGACAAAAGTATGCTATATATATTTCAGTAGATATTGGGTTTTTTTTCCTACTGCAAATACTCCTTTCTTGAAAAATATGTTGAGATTTCCTCTTCAGAGTTTGTTTCTTTGATGGCATGCTCCTTTTTAAAATGTCAGAGTAAATAGGAGAAACTTTGACTTGTATCAAAATGTAAATATTTCTTTCTGATGTAGTTATTATTCAAATTGTAGTTTTCAGGGAATGACAAACTGGTCTAAAAATCCTGAGTATCCTGCTGTTGCAGGAGGGCTGAGAAAAGTCCCTGAACTCCTGTGCACATATAAATGGCATTTGATCACGCTTCATCCAGAGGCAGTTACTGCTCCATCTTTACCTGCTCGTGCAGAGGTGCTTATTGCAGAGCTGATGTGCATCCACAGCAGCAAAATCAGGAAATGCTGCTTTCTTTTCCCAGCACAAGGATTACTGGCCTGTTCCACAGTGTGGGTAATCCTTGCATTAGAAGATTTGCTGTCAAATGGATGCTGGAAATTTCTACAAGAAATAACCTGCACATTCATTGTATCAGTTTCCAGAAAGAAGGGAGATAAACTTTCAGCACAGAATCGTTTTACTCAGCTCCCAGTCATTTGATATTGTCCTGAACACCCTGTCTAAAGGCTTGTCTGTCAAAAAGAGAGTTGGAGGTAAATTTCAAATAACTTCCTCCTAATTTGCTTTGGGAAATTCTTGTATTCAATAATGCTAGTAAGGCTACCATGACATCTAGTGGATGGTAAGGGATGTTGGCCAAGGTTTACAAAGCACTTAAAAATCTAAAATGTGGAAATCCAAAAGAATAAAAAGGAAAATCGTACCAAGGAGGGAGGAAATAAAAAAAGGCACCCTGGAATGCAGTTCAGGATGATGTTCTATGGTTTTTCTTCATTCTATAGATACCTGTTTTTCCAAAGCAGCGTGCTTCCTTTGACTGTTGAAAACTCTGACAGATTAATAAGCTTTCAAAACTGTGGTCTTAATAGAACTGTGCTGTAATTTATGCAGGCCTCACAGAGAATTAGGGGAGATTTGGGAGTTTCTACCTAGATCCATTGTCTGTGTGCATCCTGCCACTCACCATTGGTTCAGAAGAATTGGTGCTCCTGTATTCCAAGTGGGAACCTATGCTTTAAACAGGCCAGAAACTGCTTCACATAAGTATGTGGATAATCTCATAGTCTGGAGTCACTGCAGCCCTCAGAGGGCAAACTACTGCGGGTGCTTCTCTGGTTTCATGACTTTCTACTTCTCAATAAGGGGTCCCTCTTGTTCTGGGCTCCCTATTCTCTGCAGAGATGTGATCCTGATGATGAGTTAGTTGGTGCATTTGTTCTGTCCACATTGGTCATTGTAGTGTTGTCTGAAGGCTGGACATGAAAACAAATGCCTAACATTCAGCTGTTTGTTACGAGCCTTTGGTTTTGGTGAGCCCATGCAGCTCAGACCACGCCTTTGTCATTATTTTACTCTTTGTTTAAAAGATTCTGAATATAATGGAGGAAATTCATTAAAGACCATGTACAATTAAGAGCTACTCAGCAAAACAGGCAAATAAAAGCAACAGAACAAATCAGTGTTTTCAAAGTATTATCAGTAGGACGCAGTAGGAATACTAACAAGTGTGAGTTTGTTCTCTGTTTTGTGATAAATGTCTTGCTGGACTTCTTCATCTCTCATACTTAATTTTTTTTCTCCCATGGTTTTGTGTTTAATTCCATTAAAAATGTATCTAGGCTAATGTTTGAAGTTGATATTTTCATATCCAAAGAAACCTGTCTACCTGATCCTAAACTGCTAACTGAAATTTATTGTCATGAGTTTTTGTTTGGCAGTAAATCTGGAGGAGATGGGAGATATTTTAATTCTATTTGTCAATGGATGAAAAGAACATGAAATTGTTAGTGTTGTGCATGAGTGAAAAGCTTGAGATTTAGAAGTTCACACTTCCAAAACTGGTAAATAGAAATCTAAGCCAAATCCAACAGTAATACCATCCCCCAAACAAATTTTTAATTCACTATTTATATACATTTTCCCCTTAAATATAAGCTAAAGACTTTGACAAGCATCTGGTTTTAAAACACTTCCTTAGTCTCTTTGCTCTGTACTTGCTCAAGTAGCTTTTGTGTTTGTTCAAAACCAGTGAAAACAGGGGAATCTGGAAGGAATGAGAGAGAACTTTTCAGGTGGGGCAAAATTTCTTTGAGATTCAGCAGATTATTAAAATTCTAGATTAAGGGCAGTGATACTTCTGTGCTCCAGGAAAAAATTAATCAAGGTGTGTATATAATCTTTAAAATCCTGACAACATTATGACAAGTAAATGAATAAAGCTTTAATCACTTTCCAAAACCTTTAAAAATTATCAGGACATTCAAATGCATTTCTTTTCCCCCTGACCATTGAACCTGCAGTTTGTTTGATTAAAAGAATATATTCTAAAATCCAAACAGGTACAAATCTGCAAAATACTTGCAACACATGCCATTCTGTGATTTTGCCCACAAGTTTGACAGACTCCTAGAACTGGAGAGAAAAACTCCATCTTTATAAAGCAATAGGATAAGTTTTCCACCTTCTGGCATCCTGGGGATAGCACCTTCCCTTTGGGGTTGCTCCAAAACCAGGAGGAAACCAGGACCAATTAGATCCCAGAAATTATTAAGGATTTCAGAATGCTTTATGTATGCTTCATTTTCCTCATCAGAAAACTGTTGAGTTTTGAGATAGGGGAAGGGCTCTAAATGCTGCTTTTTTGTAGCAGTCAGAGAGAGGGCAAACTTTCATGTAGCTCTCCAGTTCCTAGCATATCACAAGCCTCGAGCCAAGTACAAAATGTTGTAGTAGCAAACAGCTGCTTTCCAAATCTCTGCGGAGTCATCTGCCACGTAAGCACTGCACAGCCAGAGACTGTACATCTGCTGACAAATCAATCCTTCTCTTCAAAGACCTGTCTTGAGGGAGAGTTTTAGGGTTGTTGTTGCCATTATTAGCTGGATAAAATGGGCTTATGCCAAAGGTCCCTCTGGCTTCTGTGCTAGGCACTTCAGAAACTCATTTCCTTTACTGTCTGATGGGTGCACACAGGATTTGTTCTTCAGAAAGGTAAGCAGCATCTCTGGGAGGTCATTCTTAAAATGAAGCAAAGACTGTGTAGCAATCTAGATCTGCTTCAGTAAAGCAGATAAGGTAGGAGCTTTCCCAGTTAAAGTCTTGGGTTTTACACAAGAATTCCTGTTTGCCAGCAGTGTTTTGAAAATTCAGTAAACCATATAGCCAAGTCAGATTGTGACATGATGTGACATTGAAATGTCAGTGAGGGAAAAGTGTTACATAACTGATCTTTGGGTGATGTGAAGACTGATGCTGAAATTAAGTGTCAAGCCTCTCTAATCTGGTTCAAAGTAATTTTTAGTTCAGAGAAGCCATAAAACAGGAGAACTTCCATGCATTCGATAAGTTAACATCCTGCAGGAAACAAGATACCTGAATGAAAATGTCACTGGTGCAGTAAATGTCCTTCTTGAGGAAAATGACACAGTTTTATCACCAAGAATAGCCCCTGTGACAGCTGTGATGGGAACACAAACAATTGTTCATTACAATAAGCATGCATAAGGCTTGAAAGTTTCAAATCACTAAATCTATTCTTTACTGCAACACACATTTGCCCCACTAAATTGAAAACTCAGCTCTTCTAGGAGAGATGTTGAAAGAGAGCTGGGAATTCAATCTTGTTCCATGTATTGCTTGCAAAATCTTTCAGTCCTGCTGAATAGTGTGCAATGATTCTAAAGATGCTGCATATAAAGATGCAGAGATTCTATTCTCTGCTACATCTCTGCTGTTCCTCTGGTCATGATGAAGCTCTCTGGGTTACATCGGAGGCTTAGCTGTGCATATGCTGAGGGTGGAGAAGATAATACTTCTACTGAAAAGTAAGAGCAAAATCAAGTGAAATCAGATTAGCTAATACATACATACCAAGTAGAGATGTGTTTTCAGAAGTTTCTGTACTTTCAAGAAGTAAATTAATTCACTTGTACAACCCACAGATTTCAAAGAGAATTGAACAAAGGTTTCTTATACCACAGTAACATCACAAATGAAATCGTGAATTCCAGCCTGTAGAGATAGAGTGATTTAACTGACCTTCTTCCTTGCTTTTTAATCATCATTTTTCCCCATTATAGACATACAGACAGTAACAATTATGCCTGTGTTCTTTTTGGTTCTTAAAATTCTTTTTCTCCAGAACGTGGATGGACCTTTCTGTGGAAGTACTCATAAGGATGTCTGGAATTTTTATGAAATTTCTTAGTAACACTTAAACCAGTGTTATTTTGGAGTTTCTGCATTCTGAATGTGTTCTGCATACTTTTGAATATGGAACTGCATCTGATTAAATTGCTACATGTTTTCCTGGAATGAGCCCCCATTCCAACTGATTAGCCTATATAATTCTATTTTTACTTGGAACTTCTCTTCCGTATAGTCAAATCAGAACTTTTCTGCTTCAGGTGTAAATCTAAGTGTTTCTTACACAGCACTGCATTGATACATCCATCAATATGAAGTCTCAAATGTTCTAAAAAGTGAACATTTATTTAGCAGGAGATCATTCCCGCTTGTAACAGCTTCTCCCCTAAACAAACCAAACAGATGTGAAAGAAAGCACAGAAAAATGGGGTGGATTTGTTCAGACTGGCAGTGTCAAAGTCCAGTGTCGGGATCAGAGCTGTTAGATGCTGATCTCTTGCCTTGTCTGCTGGAGTATGATGCCTCCTAGTGTTCCACTCCTGCATAGAAAATTAATGCTTATAGCTCTTTTACAATATTAATAAGCTCATTTTGGGTATTTCACAATAATATGTTTTTGTGTTGTGCCTTTTCTTTTAGATTCTTGAGACTGAATAACAATTTCTTTTTGTATTTTTGCAAAGTGTTATCTAATAGCTCCCACCTATAGGCTTTCAGGCTGGTGTCAGAATACCTACTGTCTCCTGGAGAAAGCAATCTTCTTGACTAACCTGTAACAAAAGGGAAAGTGGTTATGCTGAATTTGAAATTTCTCTCATTTAATTTCTGGTGACTCTGTTCTGTGTATGTGTGTGTGCTTATCTACATGATTCATATATATAAACACACAGGTGGTTTTATATACATATGAATTATGTATATTATTTGTATAATAAATAATTTCATAAAGCATTTACTTGGCAATATGTTGGGATTTTTTGCTTTTTATTAGTAATCATCACTAATATAAATGGTACATTAAGTTATTTTATTACTGGAGACTTTCAGGAATAGTCTTCTATATACCCATTTGGTTCCGAATTTTAAGAAAGACAAAATAAGTATTTTAATAGAAATGTTTAATTAATAGAATTTTAATATTCATTAAAGACTTAACTCATTTTCTGCCCTTTAGCAGTGAAATTTGATCTTTAATCTGATGTATTTAATGTGCTTTTGATATTTAGGAGACACAGCTGATGATTGATTGTGCCCTTACCTCGTGTTTGTTCATGTACCTAATGATTTCTTCCCAAAATTGTTTTGCCATAAAGAAGAAGAGAAAACAAGTGAACAACTTCTAAAGTGTTCAGCTGTGTAATATATATTTATATAGGAACATTATGTTAAGGAGGTAACGCTATACTGTATGTCAGAAACATAACATGGTAAACCACATCATTCTGTTCTGTGTTCAGTAGCCTATGGACTAAGTCAAACATACTCATATTTTTTCCAGATGGCTTTCAACTTATTTTTCTCTGATCAAATTATAATTAATGTTCTATGTTTACCCTTCCTTCCTTATCCCTTTTTTTTTTACCTAGTTGATTTCTGAATGTTTCCCTTTATTCCTGTGATCTTTCCTTCATAGCGGCACTGTCTCGGTGAAGCTTTGCATAAATCTATCAGCAATGTAAGTGATTTGCACTTACAGCTTGTGAACAGGGCATGCTTGCACTAATCAACCTGCATAGTCTGCAGTACTGCTTTATGGCTTAAGCCCATGAAATGGGAGACCTGGTAATATTGGAGACGAGAACATGTGCTGCTATCAAAAGCTTGTGTGGTGCATCCCCCTCATCTGTGTGACTGTGTGTGTATCACTGCATCAAACACTGTGGACGTGGCCATAACATGAGCAATGTTTTTATGTCATTGTTAACGCAAGCAAGCTTGTGGGCAGTGCAGACGTCTGTTGCAGAGCTTTCTACAAAGCATGGGATTGATGCTCTATTATAATTTGCAGTTTTGCAGTGTAAGTCATAAGTGTAGCCAAACTCTTCTTTCAATTATTTTTTTTTAATTCTCACTGATTTTTTAATGAGCTGAAAACCTGGGACAAAAGTATTGGAAGTTAGAGCTCTTTTCTTTTGAATCCTCAGTACAGAGGTGTACAGAAAGGGTAGCACAAAGACATACAAAAAGAGGCACTACTGTTCTTAAAATATGCTCTAAAGGATATCAGTCTATGCACTGAATAATCAAAATAGTATTTAAAAATCACATGTTCTTCTAAAAAGACTGATGTTTTAAACTTATTTTGTACTTCTCAACATCAAAACAAATTATTAGAAGGGTAAAATAATCTGACTTGCTTGCTAGAATCATTTAATCCTCATTGTCCTGTATTTTCTGTATAGTCTATTGATGCAAATGGACATCTCCAGACATTGACTCATTTCGGGCTATGGTTTTGCAGTCACTTTAATCTCATGGAAGGATGAACTGTTCTTTCTTATTCCTGATCCCCTCAAAGATGGCTTCCTGCCCAGATGTCAGACTTCTCTTAGTCATCTCAGTTGAAATGTTTTCTCCCTTTCCAAAACGGAAATGAAAAGAAAATCATTTTGCCCTTGTCCTGTGCTCAACTCATTTATAAATTATATACTGATAATTGTCAGAATTTAGAGCAGGAACTTAAGTGAGAGATAGGTTTAACTTCAAGCCAAAAAAGTTATTTTAATAAAAATTTGCCTAGGTTGCCATGGTTGACTCCATTTGACTATTATCATGAAAGGCTTATTAGAGTGTGATCATTAAATTACCTGAGATTCTGCTGGACTCTAGGGCAGGACTTTCCCTAGAATTATATCTCCTGGTGGCCAGGGTGAACAGGACAGGACAATGGTGAGAAACCTCAGGGATAGAAACATGGTCAAAGGGACAAGGCACCAGATAGGCTGACAGATGAAGAGAAGGATCAGGTAGGTTACAGAAAGGTGAAAAGTTGAGAAGGGCCTAGTGGTGAACATGGGATGAATTAGAGTAGATGGGGAAGAGAGTAAACCAAAGGAAAGTTTAGGTAAAATAGCCTTTTTTTTTTTTTTCCTGGAGAAGGAAGATAATGGCACGTTGCAGTACAAGAAGATAATGCATATATGAAAATTCAGAATTGGCCATGCTGGCAAGTGCATGGTGCAAACTCACCACTTCTGTGGAGTGAGTTTCTAGGGTGAAGAGAAAAATTCCAATATATATTACATATGGATATTAAATTAGTTGTTACCATAGTGAAGGTAGATTATCAGTAGTTACACTGATGCTCAAAATATTTTCTTTTACAGGTTGTTGAGAAATTATTAAGTTAAAAAACCTTGCAGCTTATAAAAGCTTATTCAGAATAGAATAACTGTCAGATGCCAAGGGACTTGGCAATAAAATGGCAGATAAAATACAGTGTCGATAAATGCAAAATTATCCACAAGGCAAAAAAAATTGTAACACTTTCTGTAAAATAATGAGCCTTACCTTGTCCTGTTACAACTAGAAAGTAGGTTTGGGGACTGTGATATATAATTCTATGGAAACATCACCTCAGTGCTCAGTAGGAGTCTCAAAAGCAAATAAAACTTTAGGAATATAGGAGAGAAACAGAGAATATAATGTAATATAACATGTAAAACTACATAAAAACAGTTTACTCTCATTTTAAATAACTTGTGCTATTTTGGCCTCCTAGTCTTAAATAAGAACTAGTAAAAAAGGGGTAAAAGTAGGAGAATGTGGTCATAGATATGAAATAACTTTCATACAAGGATCAACTCACTAAGCCAAAACAGTTCAGGATGGCAAGGAGTGTAAGGAGAGAAATGATGGAGAGCTATAGAAACATGAGTAGAATACAGCAAATGAAAAGGAAACTTCTTTTGACTCCTTTCCATTATAAGTGTTGAAGATCATCATGTCAAATTGGCATGTCTACTTGGAACTTGACACAGGATATTGTGGATACTAAAAACTTTTATGGGTTCAGGTAATGTTTGTTAATGTTTCTTCTATAAATCTGCTCCAAAATACCTCTTCTGGCTTAAGAAAGATTTCTAGTTCCAGATAGACAACAGAGTCAAGCTCCCTAAATTTATGCTTGACTGTTTTTACTTCAGGTAGACCTGGTTGGCCCTTTCTGGAGGCAGAACCAGAGATCAGACAAAACTGTGGTCTGACACTGTACAGTTTTTATGTGAAATTTATATTTAATATATTTAGTAAAAGGTTTTGCAGAATGTAGTGTAGGCTTTCCCTACACTCCTCTAACTGTAGCTAATCTCTTTCAAAGGTATCTGAAGTACAATACTATTTATACAATGTATGTTAAAGGTAGAGTGTATATTCCCTGACACAAAGACCTGGTGAATCTGAAATACAACGAGCTATGCTTATTTAATTTAAATTAGTTTGGGGTTTGATGGGTTTTTTCTTTGTTTGTTTTACTGCTAGTTTTCGTTTCTGTAACTTTTTTCTTTCAAATCTGCTTAAGCTGTGTCCTTCTGAAGAAGAAACTTAACCCACATGTTTGGCAGCAATGTTCATGCTACAAGTTGTATTTGGCATGCTGCTATTAATTTTTTGCTAAGTGGTGGATTTAATGTTCTCTAGCTCAATAATTTGATGTGCAATGTCGTTATGAATTTGATAGAATTAATTTTAAGATTTGCTGAGTCAAATGACACTATCAGACTTTCATTTATAATACCATGTGATGTAATGCTCTGAGGCTTGAAAAGTATCCTTACTGATTCAAATTCTTTATCACTTGGCAATTTTATTTTCCTTCATTTGAGTCACTGCAGCAAAATTCTCTTTTGGTTAAATCTTGCTTCCAGAATTGAAGGGTATTGCTCATGTTTGGCTTTAAAGGGAATACAGGTTTAGCGCTTCAGTCTGAAAATATGCTGGCTGATGTGGAGAATGAAGTATAATATTACTATAAAAAGAAAAATGGGACTAAAAAAGGAATATAGTATACTGTAATAGTTACTAGATGAAAGGCATCATTTGTAAAATCAGATATTTCTAAGAAATTAAGTTATTAGTGACTCAGATTGTTTAGATCTTGGAAATAAGCATAAAAATCACTCTCATAGTCTTACTGAACTAACAAAAGGTATATGATGGGAAATCCATCAAGGGTTACTTTTTATTTATGATATTGAATGGTACTATTTCTTTCTAAATAGAAAAACACTAGTAATGTAGGACCATAGCACACAAAAAGATATAAGAATCAATGTAGATGTCACAGACTGTCCTCCCCGATTCCAAGTGCAAGATTATCCTTGCGGGACATGTGTTCCCCTGAAGAATAGTTTAACAATCAAGTGTTTGATTTCAGGCTTTGATAGTGTCATTTTTATTGATCTTTTCTATAAAACCAAAATAATTTTTGATAATTTGGCCATTAAAAAATGTCTTACATGTAGTGCTGCAGTATGAACTAACTAATATGATAACCCTGACAAAACCACTAAAATGTCATTATTACGTCTCTGATTATATATCACAGAACATTAACAACAAATTCAGTAGATGGATGACATTGCTTGTCTGTCTTTTACCTCTAAAATTTCAAGTGTTTTCTTCTTCTGAATGTCTTCTTTACAGCTGATGTTAACATTAATGTGTAATGAATATTTGCTGTTCTGTTGTGGGTTAGATCTCCTTACTGAAGCAGAATCTGGAGATGCAGCTTTCCCAGTCACAGAGCTCTTTGCAACAACTACAAGCCCAGTTCAGTCAGGAGCGACAGAGACTGACTCAGGAGATCCAGGAATTAGAAGAAGAGCATCAGCAAAGGCATAAGTCACTTCAGGAAGCCCATATCCTTGCCTTTCAAAATATGGAAGAAACTAAAGAGCAAGAACAAAAGGCATGTTCGTATGTTTATTCCATATTCTGTAGATAATATTACCATTTTAGCATTTTACGTACACAGTTTGAATTAGTAAAGTATCTGCATAACTACTAAATTTCCTTTTCAGTTGATGTATTGCAGTATACTGTTATCCAGTTACATCTGAACAAGACATACTGAAAATATTTTCTAATACTGCCATTGTTTCATGTCTTGCTTTATATGCATGTATATAGGGGAGTGTGTGTGTACATATATATGTAGAATTATTATCAATACGTGCATTTCTTTACAGTACATTAACATTGTTACCCTGAATATTATATTCTTGTTTTGATTTTGAGTATTAATTTTCCATTATAGTTAATTTTGCATGTTTTTTGTCAGTGGACTCCTTTGTAATGTATTTTATATTTTCCTTATGTTAAAAACTGTGTTAGCTATTTCCATTTTGTGACTTGCAAGATCATTTTCAAACCCCAGCCAAGATACTTTTTTTAAGACCTTGACAAAACCAGCTTTAAAATTGGAATTTTGGTAGTGCATGGTACATAATGGAGAGGATATCTTAAGGTTTTTTAAGTTCAGCTCCAGAGTGTGCCTTTGCAATCTATTTTCCCACTATGTGCCCAGAAGATCAGAAGATGTGTCCTTCATACAATTCCATAGGAAGTAAACATGGATGTCCTTATGGAGCAGAAGTCCACAAATGTGTGCACACTAGACCCATCTATGAATCTGCACCTTATTACATTGTTTGCTATTGTAGATACATATCCATGGATTGATTTTTTTTCTCTTTTCCAGCTGTGCGCCAACCAAGTTTTGTGTACAGGTAATCTTGGTAACCATCAACCAATGAAAAGAAAAAATACGTTAGGAGGATAAGAAAACATGAGTAATACTAGTATGTTTTTTTTCTAGAATATGTCAATCTTTGCTTTTTGTTTCCAGTTGTTTATTGTGTAATGTTTTATAAATTCTCTAAGTTGGTGTAGAACAAATTTTATCAATTTTGATTTCATAGGAATTAGAAGAACGTTTACAGCAGAAGCACTCGGAAGAACTTCATGCACTGAAAGAAACACATAAACAAGCCATGGAAGGCTTTAAATTGGAGATGGAACAGGAACTTCAGACTCTACGATTTGAGCTGGAGGATGAAGGAAAAGCCATGTTAGGTATACATGTTAGGTGTATTTTCAAATTTGAAAAGGGGTCCAAACCCTCTTTTTCTACTCACGCATATACATGCACACGTGAGTGTGTGTGTTTATATTGTAACACTGTAGTGTCTCTATAAGTCATTCAGTGTTGACCTGAGTGTTCTTCTTAAAATCACTATAGGCTTTCAAAGGTAAGCCTAAATTCTTCAGTTTCAAAGTATCATAACATCAGGCTCTTTTGGAAGGAATAAGTGACCAAAGTTCCTGATGGAGAACTGATGTTTTCAGAAAGCAACAGGAATAAAATACAGTACAGTTACTTAGCTTATGTAAAGTGTGTTTTAGGTCAGCAGCATTTCTAGATGGAGCTGCACTGTAACTGTTGATTAATGTAAACACATCCAAATGAAACTTTTCTCTTTGTTCACGGTAACCAGCTTCCTTGCGCTCAGAGCTCAACCACCAACATGCAGCAGCAATTGACCAGCTGAGGCACAATCATCAACAAGAACTGGTAGCTGCCAAAATGGAGCTTGAAAGAAGCGTAGAACTCGGCAGGCGACAGGTAGGAGGCATGGCTGGCAACTGGCTATAAAATGGCATGATCAATATTCATTTTCCCCTTCTCCGGAGGCAAGAACTGTTGTGAACAAACAACAAACATGTGATCCTTCAAAATCATCCAGCACCAAAAGCTAATGTGTTCCTAGTTCCTAAACTTCCTTGCTTAGTTTTTTCTGCCTTCTACAAACCTCATTCAAAGCCTAGAAAAGGCTCCCATATCCAGGTAGTTTTCTCTTAGAACTGTGCAGCCATCTGGGAGCACCTTGGCTTGCCATGGGAGGCCAGTGCCCATTCTTGCAGAATTGTACTTAGGCTCATCTGCCAGCAAAATGGAAAAAGCTGTTTCTCTTTGAAGCCTAAGATATGGCAAAAAAGTAGGTGCTTATAATGAAATGATTGCTTCAAACTGAAGAAAAAAGTACACAAAAAACCCCACCAAAATCAAACCTCTAAAACCTGTATGAACTACCTTTGTTTTCAGTAGCAAACTGATTAATCCACCTTTTGTCTTTCATTTTATACACAATCAGTTTTTCTGCTAGAAGCTAAAAATTCAAAGTTTAAGCTCTATTGAAAGCCAGACTCCTGGAAGTAAGAGGATCAGAAAACTACCTCTTTTTTTGCCTATATAGTAGGCTTTTCAAGATTGATTTACTGATGCTCCAGCACCAAGGAGGAGGAGTCGGTTTAGAAACATATTAATACGTTTTATTATTTCTTTTTATTGTTATTTATTAACAGGTATATTAACAGAGCAAATGAGGTTTGTTGGACCTAGCCTTTACACAAAAACAGAGACAGTCAAAGATGAGCCCTTTTTTAGCTATTCCTTGCTGATTTAACAGTGTGAGCATCAGAGGCAAAAACATGGTGCTGTCATGCAGGATTTAGGAGGATATAGTTTCAGTCATGTGTTCTTTAAGACCAGGCACTTAGGTGATATGTCAGAAAAAAAAAGTGTAAATTACAAGAACTGGTGTTTGATCCAACCAAACAGGGTGTACTTTTTACTTCAGTATAATGATCTGCTAAACACGAGCTTTGGTGGTATTGAGGGCAAAGCAGTTACTGAGGTTTTGTGTGTTAGAATGCTCATCAGTTCCCAGGATCAGGCTTGAATGAGATGGAGAGTGGTCTGATCAGGATTTGCTGCTTTTTGAAATATTTATATGTGTGGATCTAAATTTTTCCTCTGCTTTTTCTTATACCTTTTACATGATCTTTATATAGGGAGATATGTAGTTATTTTTAATTGTCTGCTCTTAAAAATGCCCTATGAAAGTTGTGCACTAGGATATATTTGTATTTCCCAGAGGCATAAAGACACAAAACACATTTATACACAAAACTACTTTGGAATATCTGCTGATTTTTCTCTGTGCAAACTATATGCTCATTAATTATTGTGAAATTTTAAGAAGTGGAATAGATGCAAATAGGAAACTCTGAAAAAGTTGTTTTCATTTCAGACATTTCTAAACCAAGGAGACTCATTATGAAAGCCACTGGGACAAACTCCAGCTGAGTTTCCCAGATATTAACTTCATTGGAATTTCTTCTGCAAAAAAACAAAATTACTTTTGTTGATTTATTGGTCACAATATAAATGTAACAAACTATTTAACACATATTCTGCTGTAAGATATTTATGACCTTTGTATATATTTGTAAGATAGAATACTTCTGAATCAGTTTTTGTTTGTGCAGGGCATACATCTTGAGCAATTTTCACCTGTTGAATGAGGCTGTAAGGAAAAAAAAAAAAGGGTTCTCTGGATCGTATGCAGACGAGGCAGAGAAAGTGAAATGCCCAGGCCCTGGATCTTAGAGATACCTGTTTTTTTTCTTGTTTCTGTAGGCAAAAGGAAAATATGATGAGCTACACCAGTTTTAACAGGCAGTGATAATCATGAGTTTTAACTTTTCTTGTGGGTGGAAATAAATTATTACCTAACTTTGATTTCTTCTTTCTTTGTACTTGTACACAATAAAAAAGCCCTTTGCTTTGAGTATAATTTGTGTCAGCATCAAAACATGAAAAAAATTGGATGGAAAATTCTGCCCAGCTGCTGTCTTTGAAAAGCAAGTATTGTAGGCATCAGCTCTGAGAAACAAGTCTTTCTAAAATATTTTTTGCTGCTGCTACTTATATCATAGGAACAAGAATTTTTATGCCGAATATCAGATCTACAAGATGAACTGAGACACCGAGACCATCATATAGCTGAACTGGACAAAGAAATTCTGCATCTTCATGAAAATATAAGTGCATTGACGAAGGAATTAGAGTTTAAAGGGAAAGAAATTCTTAGAATACACAGTGAATCCAACCAACAGATCAGGTATTAATTTTTCTACTCTAAATTCGAACCTGTATTGTTTCACTCACCTTTTTACTTTTTAAAAATTGCCATTTGCAGTTTTAAATTTATCCTCTTAATCAAGTTGTATAATGTATCATTTAGTCTTCTTTAGTAAAGCTATGCCCTTTACTGGTAAAGTTAGTGATTGTGCTGTGCAGTTAAGTGGTATTTCAGTGACACATTTTGGCATATTTTAGTAGCCATGCACTCAAGTGTTGGTTTTTGGTGGTGTTTTTTTTTTTCAAATTCATTACGTTTGTTTATTTTAAAAAGCATTAAAGGAGATACATTTTCCATGAAATAAGCTAAAAGATTGGAGAACAGTAAGTAGTAGGCTTTGATGAATCAGTAATTCCTTCTGTGTTGTCTGATATTATATAAAAGCCATTAGAAGCATGGCAGAAAATCATGATGAACAAAAAAGTCTGATTTTAGAATAACTCTTTTTTTAACAAAAACTAAATTAAACAGGATGCATGAGCAAGATTTAAGCAAGAAACATGAGACAGAGCTGGATGTCTTGACAGCAGATCACATCAGAGAGAAACAAAGCATGCTGGCAGATTTTAATAAGACCCAAGAGCTGCTCAAGGAAATTAATTCAGCTTTACAAATTTCGTAAGTTTTGTTGCATTAAAAAAATTGTGTGTAGCTGCATTTGAGTGAATAGTTTATTCTGGTGTCCATGAGTTCCTGAAGATACTGCAGAGATGAAGAGGTACAGATACCTCAATAAAGTACGGGGGCTAATCTTGAATTCTTTTGGCAACACCATTCTATAATCTTTAGGGGAATGTAGTGAGGTAAATTGTTATGGGTTTGAGACCAAAAAATTTCAGGTAGGAAAGATTAAATTCATGCAGTTCCAAGAAAACTGAGAAAACATTATTTCAAATGGTTTCTTTCTCAAGATTTAATACATCTTTTTTGAGAACACAAGAATTTCTTCAACAAGTTCATAAACAGAACAGTATTTACTACTACTAAGAAATGAGGTTATAGCATGAGTGATGCAGACATTTTCAGGTTTGGTAGCATACGGAAAATTAGTGTCTGAAATGGACTGTATGAACATAACAATAACAGAAGGTGTAAGAGTTTGTGTAAGAAGCAAAATGCCACCAGGGATTAGACCACCTAATGGTGGCAGAAGGGATGTAATAGTGTGTCACCAACCAGTGTTTTCCTGTCTTCCACATCCTTCATTCTCTATCTCTGTGGTGTTATCCATTTGGTCACAGTTTCTGGCTCAAGTTTCACAGCACATTGAGCACAAAGTTGTCACTGAGGGATTTATATTTGCAGCACAGAAGATTTATGGCAGAGAGAAGAAATTAGTTCTAAGTTTTTGATAGAAAGCTTTTCTAAGTAAGTATCACTTACAAATGGACAGTAAGGCCAAAATGCATCTAGCTTTTTCTGGGTAATAAGCCCTCAGAAACTGTCCTCAAATAAAATGGTTATAAAATTCTATTTTTCACCCCCTTGTAAATTGTCCACATGCATGCTCTTACACCTTGATAACTGTGGCACCTTGCCATTCAGTAAATTAGAGGTCAGCTACCTCCTGTTTGCTGCATTTATCTTATGTGAGAAACACACCTATGAGCAGCCACCAGAACTGTTTTGGAATTTTTTACCATAAATGTTTTCTGCATTAAGTTGTTTGCTTCTCAGTGTTAAGGAATTTCCTGAATTTAGCTGGTTTTCTACTCCTCACTCTTGCTCAATTTAGAGCTTTGAGGAAGGAGCCAGTGGCCTGAAATCAGCAAGCATCATCCAAGGTGCCCTGACCTGGCTTTCAGTGTGTTATTTCTCAATTTACACTGAGGCAAGAAGCTGTCCAAAGAAGAAACTACGTAGAAAAGTAAGCAAATTTTAAAAAAACAAAACCAGACCAAACCAAACAAACCCAAAAACAAAAGCCAAAACAAAACCCAAACCCGCACAGACTCCCCCCCAGCAACCCAGAGAAGTTTTATGTGGCTTTTTCTCAAGTAACTGTTCCCAAGTTCAGCCTCACCTAAAGCATGGCCTCATGAATGTCTGTGAAATGGAGAATCTGTTTTAGAATAATTAAGAGTTGGTGTCATTAATTAGGCTCTACACCTAAAGTCTTTAAATTACAAATTATCTATTTGAAAGAGAAAAAAAACCCAGTTCTCTGAAGTATGTGAAAATTAAATGACAGCAGAATTTTTAGTGTGTAACCATATATGATACTCTGGGGATCTATGTACAATAGCTTAACCTAGCATAAAAAGTATGCACAGAAATTAAGCCAGCTGAGGCTATTTCTGTTCTGCTGAGTCAAATGCCTTCTCTGCAAGTAAAAACAATCATGCTGTTCTCATTCATATTGTTTTATGTAAATACATTATATAATCTCAGAATATGTACAGGTTATTTGAAGGTTATTAAACTGTCAATATATTTAATATTATCTGATTTTCAGCTGCAAATCAAAGTAAAAATTTCATAGTTGCTTTTGAAGAGAAAATATTTATCTGAAGTGAAAAATTATGTCTACTTCCAGGTGTCTACAGTTTGTTTAATTCTTGTGGAATTAAGCTTGACCTGATTTAGATTCAATTTAATTCATAGATTTTTCTCAGCGTTCGACTGGGATTTCTTTTCTTTTTTCACTAAGTTTGTTAAATTTCTTGAATCTGTTCTGACACTTGATTCACTAATCTACATAAGGGCTGAATATGTGAGAGACATATTTTAGTACTTTCCTTTGAAACTATATTTAGCCTCATGAGCATGTTACTAGTTTAAAGGAGATAATAATTTGAAACTGTCATGTCTTCAAAACTTCTTTAAGAAAAAGGGATATTTATGCAGTTATTTGTACAATTCCTCTCTCAGATGGCTTATTTCACTTCTCTCCTTTAATGCTTTCCCACCAGGCATTTCAGATTTCCTCTTAGTTGTTTTTCCAAATGTTTATCAGTTACATTAGATGTCCTAATATCCAAGTGTTATTCCTTTTGTTTTGCAGCTCATTCCTTTATTTCATCTCTAATGGTACTAAATGGCTTTTGTGGAGAGGAGTTAGTTACCTGTTAGTCTTCAATGTTCTTGAGTATCTGTTCCAGTATCTGTTCCAGAATGTTCCACATGAACTGAGGGAGACGCTGTGGTTTTGAATGCCTTATTTTTAGCCTGACTTACAAGTGGTCCTTTTCCAAAATGCAGTAGTGCATGCACAGGAAAGATGTTAAGTTTTTAGAATGTTCCCTAGATTTCTAGTTGCTGAGCAAAATTTATGGGTTTTTTTTGTTTTGTTTTTGTTTTTTTTTATTATTTTGTTTCTTAACTTTCTAAAATTAAGGAGAACATAGAAATTAATTTCTATGAAATTAAGGAAGTTAAGGAAGGAGAACATAGAAATTAATTTCCCTCAAGGTGTTAAGAAAGTAATTCTCTGTTCTTACTCCCTGAACTCTCTTTTGTACTTATCAAAAATGTGACTATTCACTCATCATTTAACACTGAATCAGGCTAAAAGGGATATTCTTCTTTTCTATAAAGTTTAGAAGAAATGGAAGAAAAATATAAAAACAGAGAATCAAGACCAGAAGACTTGCAGCTTATCTCAGAACTGAAAGACCTAATTGCAGAGCGGGACCAACTCATAAAGAAATTGATTGTAAGACTTCTATGCTCTCTTGGTGTAATGTCTTGACAAATACAAAAGTTAATCTGATTCAAATTATTTGAAATGTATTTTAAGAACCAATCCTGGTAGCATGTTATTCATATTCTTTGGCACATTATTCCTCTGGTTTCAATGACTCATAATAGTAAAATGAATTTGATACAGAATGTTTTCCAAAAATAAGCAAAATGAATTATTACAAGTATTTTGGATGTCCTTTATCAGATGTCTCCTCCCTCCAGTCCTGGGACAAGCCAGCCATGTAAGCCATATAAGAAATAGTTTTGCCTGTGAGGTTTCTAAGACCAAGATCCCAACCCACTGAGCTTCCCAAATTCAGAGCACAACACCCTGACTTGGGTTAGATCCCAATTAAGAAGCAAGAAGAAATGAGGAAATCAGAATTGATTAAAGATCAGAATTTAACTATACTGAGTCTTTTGCAGTACATAATCCATTAGGGTATGCTCACTCTCTGGACCATAGAACTGCCTAAATAGAAATTATTTAGATTATTCCATATAATAATGTATAAACATGAAATGCAATTTTTAGAATTGCCAGTTTATTTTAAAAGGTAAGCATAAATTTATTTGAGAACATTTTACAGGCATATTTGGCCACTAACTGGTTGAAAATGCATAAAAAGGAGTTTCTATCTGTTGTTCTTTTTAGGAGGACAAAAAGTTCTATCAGCTGGAACTAGTAAACAGGGAGACTAACTACAACAAAATGTTTAATGCAAGCCCTAATGTTGGTGTTATTAATCCATTGGTGAAGGTATGTTCCATGGACTTCATTGCTAAAGTAAAGAAAAAGAAATCTAAAGACATAGTAAAAAGAAAAGATATATGTGTATGTGTGTGTCTGCATTGAAGCTCCCAAGCTTATCTGGATGCCTAATTTTTATGCTAACTGCATAAAAGAAATTAGAAATACCAGGAATTCCAGATACCATTTCAATGGTTGTTTGAAAATGTTGGAAGTCTGTCTGAACCACGTGTTTATAAAGATGTAAAATGGAACCATTTAGTATATAACCTTATGTTTTGTGTGAAATCTGAAGTGTTTGGGAAAAGTACTTCAGCATCAGATTTCCATAGTGATAATTCACATATTTTTATAATATGCTTCTATCACTTAAAATGTTTAGACTTTAAAAGTGTCTTGTATGCTAGAACATTCTGATCTGTCATTTCATGAGTTGTGGACTATGTTAACTTATTTTGTCAAAGCACATACTGTGTTATTAGAGAATGAATTATAAAGAAACTGAAAATCTCATTCTCTTTTCTTTTTTTGTAAGAATAAAGACAAGTTATGAGTTACTACAGGCTTTGCATATTAATGCAAAATTACAGCTATTGCAGTATGTGTTAGAGCTTCTCTAATTTCTCCAATGGATGTGTTTAGTATAGTATTACATCCTTACATCTAAAGTTTCTTAATACTTTGCATGAATTTCATGGAAACAATACACAGTTTTCTCTCTCCAGATTTGACTGCTTCAGAAGCACAGATTATTTTATAGAGAATATTATATAAATCATAGTATTTTTCTAAGCACTTACTTACATGGATAACATACATTTTCTAGAAATGAGCCACCTGTGGAGCACACAGATTCAACTAGTTTGTTTAACACACTTTTTAATTACAGCATATATTGTCTTGTAAGTGTATTTTATATACTGTTGGTTACTTTCACCAAAGTACTTCTTATTTCTTATTTCTTATTTCTTGAGCTACTCCAGCAGACATGTATTGGACAATCTCAGTTTAATCCTTTGTGGCTGATGATCATTCACTGTGATGCTTAAAACCCACTTTTTTTTCTATTATAGCTTTCTGTTGAATTGTCAGGGTATTTTAATTGTGTATTGACAAACACACCCAAGAGTATGTGCCTGCAATTGGTATCATTTGCATCTGCCAACCCTGGGGAGGTCAGGCACTGAAATCAAAGCTTGCAGAAAGCCTAAGAAAAGAAAGTGCAAACAAACAGTAGAACTCTGTCTGTCTGCAGCTGAACTCGTGTCCAGCCTCAAATAGAGCAACTCTCCTGTTTCAGGTGGAATTCTACAGGAAAATATTATATAGAAGCAATGTGAGATTCCACTTGTCTTCCACTTTATTTAGTTCAAATATATGTAGTTAATAAGCCCTTAAGGGGTTTTTCTCCTAGCTGATTTTTAGGGTTGCATATAAATAATTGAAAGAAAGTACTTATTATATATTCAAATAATACATAATTCATTGTATTTTTGAGCAAGGGATTTTTTTATTGCTCTGGGTATGTCAAAAAATTCCTATTTTTGGAACTAAGGCACTATGAATTTTAGTATTTTATTGTGGACAGGAAAAATATGATAGAAGTGAGAAAAAGCACACCATGTCCTGTCAGACAGCCATTTAAAAGAAAAGTGATAGAATTATTTGAAACATCCTTCTGCATTAAAATATCTGTAAAAACAGTGAGGATCACTGACTCCTTTGTATGATATGTTCTGGAATGTAAAATAGTGATATAAAAATAGATTTCTTAAATATTTTGAGTCCCTTGAAATACTGTCAAGAGAAGTGCAGAGAGCATTACTTAAAAAACTATGTTCAGTTGTGCCATCTGGTGTCTAGAAGTGGCTGCTGTATTAGCATCAAAGCCAGGCCTTTTCTTTGTGCAAGAAACTAGACTCCTGTACAGTAATAATCTTATCTTTAGCTGTATTGCCATAATGCTTTGCTGACTGGGAGGGGTAATTGCTGTTAAAGAGGTGTTGGTGCTTTTCTAGCTTTTCATGGTCCAGTTAGCAAAATGTGCCTCAGTGATGGAGTGAAATTTGTTGGAGAGATCCATTTTTTTATAATTTAAATTTGCTGTAATTGCATTTGATAGCAGAGCTGTTTCATGGACATAAAGAAAAGATTTAAGTAAACATGAAAGGTTTAACAGACTGAAAGGAAATTTTCCACAAGATTGTCAATCTCCGATGTTTAAATAGAACAAATGTTTCAATATAACCAAAATGTTGTATTGAAAGATCATATACTCATGTGATATATTCATTGATTATTACACAAAATCATAATAACTTAATAATTTTAATTAGAAATTCGATTTTTCTGTGAAAATTTGTGGTGTTCTGGTCAAAGCAAACAGAAAACTGTCCCAATTCCTCTCCTTCAATAAAACCTCCAAACCAGCTTCTAAATTCGCCAATATCCTGGTCTGTCCCGGTGCAAGAAGCCTTCCTTACGTTTGTTATTTTTAATGCAGCAAAAGAAGAAGAACGATAAATCAACAAACAGGTTTGTGAGTGTCCCCAATCTAAGTGCTCTGGAATCTAGCGGAGTGGTGGGCAATGGACATCCCAACCGCCTGGACCCCATTCCTAACTCACCCATCCACGATATTGAGTTCAACAGCAGCAAACCACTACCACAGCCAATGCCACCCAAAGAGCCCAAGACGTTTTTGAGGTGAGCACTGCCTCACCAATCCTTTTTTTTTTTTTTTTTTTGCTTAACTTTGGAAAATTTTGCATTCTTACTGAGCTGAATCTCACTTGCTTTATCAGCCTTTCAGAGGTACAAGTACTCTTACGGCATTTTTAATTTTTACATTATAATTATAACCTCTTTATAGTATTCCTTTTTATTGTAGACCTTGTTGAAGTGTGACGTATTCTCTCACTTTTTCCTAAGCCTTGAACTTTGAAAACCCTTATAAATACCTTAACAGAATTCATGTGCTTCCAATTGTTTACATATATGAACAATTGTTTTAGATGTTTGTGTTATTTACTGATTTTCATTTAGGAATTGATACTAGCACGGAGACTTTTTTATTTAGTATTATGTGATAAAGATTTTTATTTAAGAAAATTATTTTCCGTGCTAGGTGAATGTTTTGTGTTTCCTCTCTCCTCACCTATATGAAATTGTTTCATAGGAGTAACCTTACTACAGCAACAGGAAATGTACAGGCTTGGGTGCTTAATGCTGAGCTTCCAGTAATCAAAACCAGCATTAAAGTCTCAAGTAATTCTCTCACAAAATAATCTACTGAATTGAATAACTTGAAAATGGCATTTTAGAGGCAGGATTTTAATCTTTTATCTTAATATTCGCACATATTAAATGCACTGAGGTGCTGTACTTTGTATGTGTAGGTGCTGATCTCTTACCTCTAAGTTGCCAACTTAAAGCGAATGTAATCACTGGTTTCACACCTAGTTGTTTGTTCTGTCCTTTGGTTTAATGCAAAAGATCACAAACCTAGCAATTGCTAATTGTAAAGGGAAACAAATAATAGAATCTAGAATAGATAAGGGAAAACAATATTTTTCAAGAAAACCTTTTTTAAAAGAAAAAAAAGTACTGTTGCTATTTTTTTCCTGTGCATGTTATGTGCATGAATATGCTCAGGTATTGATAAACATGCATGTGCATGACCCTATGGACTGTGATCCAAATTGTTTTGTGCTCTGTATTATCCTATAGTAGAGATTATTTTATTACCAGTTTTTATTGATAAAGGAACTTGTGTAATTGAATTTAAATTATTCTTTCCTTCTCATTTGGTGAAAATGAGGAGCCAAATGCTGTTTGCAGCACAGCAGTTAATTTTTTCGAGTATCTTGGCGTATTTTAAGTATGTGCATGAACAATTGCAAGTGATATTTGTGACAGGTATTAATTATTCCAAAAGTGTGTATTTCTGTTCAGTTGCCAACCAGTCTTTGTGAGCACATGTCTACAAATATGATGTTCGCATCATATTTTTCAAAATTGACTTTACCACAGGAAAAGGATGCTAAAAGAGGACCTTCTACAGTCATGCTTTTCCAAGAAAACTCTTTTTATTCTTCCTCAAAACTACAGCTATTTATGAGATTTAAAATGGTCTTTTCCAAAATATTATTTGCCCACCCTGTAATGTGGCTTCTGAACTGACTTGTGCTGCTGATGCTCTCCAATGGAGTGGATGATCACAGATTCTGTAGGGAGACATTAAATCACAATTAAATCCTAAGGCACACTGATAATCCATGAAAAAACAGACTGTGTTCCTTACTGAATATTCTCTGTGGTTTTTATTTTCCCTAACAGTTGTACTTTTCACATAGTTGTAGGATAATTGTTCTTTTTTTTCTTTCTGTGAATTTAGCCCTCCTCAGACTGATGCCTCACCAGTGGCTTCACCAGACCCACAACGCCAGGAGTGGTTTGCACGATACTTTACGTTCTGAGAGATGATTTGTTTTTGTGGCACAGCGTGACGTGGACTGTTTATAAGAGCATGACCTTAAGTAAACCCTCATGTGAAAAAGCTTTCCTGTAATTTGTCAAACACTGTGAATGAGAAAGTATTTGTCTTTCTGATTTGAAACTGCACTGTATTTCATGTTATATTTGTTGGAATCACCTGACATGGTATTATACAATATGTGTAATTATAACTATTATTTTTATTTAAAATGGAAGAATCTTTAAACTTTGTAATTACTACATAATAAATTTTGGTAGAACAAACATAATGCTTTCCCCCTTTTTCCTATAAATGTGTTTTCTTTGGTTTCAGGTAAGACTTTTACCCCCAAATAACATAACTGCATGGTTACTATAAATACAAGTTGAATTGTAAAAGGAAAAATATGTATCTCTCACTCTCTCCAATTTGGGTGGGATATGTTTAATGCATCCCAGATCTGTTACTCTGTAGCAGTTTGAAAACCTTCTCTAGTTACCATTTAAAGGGAAGAGTGCTAAATAAAACTAGTATAGCAGCTGGCCTTCAGAGTAGATGGATTCTGACAGGAGATGAAAAAAGCCACAAACCAGGAGCTGTTCCTTGGGGAGGGGAGTTGACTCCTCACCTATTGCTTATGAGACTTCACCATCTAGTTATAGGCAAAGATTTTATCATTGAATTTAAGCAGAAACCCCACAGGTTCTATATTTCTTTTATGAATATTAACAAAAACAAATGCTTGAAATGTTTAGAAAACTGTTCTAGGTATCTCTATGTAAATCAAGAATCTACATTTTGAGCATATAGTCTTGCTTTGGATAAAATTCATATCTGAAGTGAAAAAAAAGCCACAAACAAACAAAAACCAACTACACAACTTTTTCCCATTAATACATACTACAGGTACAGATCTTTCATTAAAACTTGGTTATCTTCCCTTGTCTGTATTGATTTTTTTTCTTTTTCTTAAACAGATATGTGAAACTGTTTTTGAGCTAGTGAGCATGATTCCCCAGTCTATACCTTTCATAATGTCAGTGTTACTCAAGAAATTTGTTGCAGCATAGAGAAAACCAGAGCTTGTCTTTTTTATATTTTTTCATTCAAAGATTACCACAGATTAACTCACACTGGTAGTCTCAGGGAGAATATTGTCTTTGTTTTATGAATGTATTTCTAAGCTGAATCTCTTATATTTTAAAAGCAGGAAAAAATATGTTTGAGTTATTTGATTAAGGTTCTAGTTAGCATATACAAAGGTCTTGAACTTTAATATTTCATCTAAAGCCCTAACTGCATCCTTTTTTTGCTATATACACAAAGGTAAATACCCAGATGAAGATACTTGCTAATTACAATGAGTTTTATATGTACTATATGTATAAATGAAAAATTTGTATGTTTTCATATAAACAATAAAAAAATCTTCTAAATGCACATTTAAAAACTTCTATCATATAATTCACCTTGAAAACACCACTGAAAGCTGTATTCTGGTGATGCTGCTATGGATTAAAAATGTATAAATCAGATTTTCTGTAGCTGGTGGACTCAACTGTAGGTATATGCAGCTTTTTAATTTTAGAAGAAAGCCATATTGGGCAAAATGTCAGATTTCTTGGCTGTTACCCAAAATAAAATTCACTAGATCATTTTGTTACAATGTTCTGAAGTGAGTGTTGCGTATTTTTTCTTGCATGCTTTGCAAGGGATCAGCTGCCTTCTCCCTTCCTCAACTTCATTTGTGCATTTTTACATTGGAATGAATAACTGAGCAGGAATAGGAAGATAATAATCCCTACATTTACCTATTCTGTGAAAGATGTGCCCATTGGTTTTCTTACTAGTAGGTATCTGAATGTTAAGAAGCACTCAGTTACCATGTCTGCCTCAGTCAGCAGTTGTACCCCTGCCTTATCAGTCTCCCCAAAACCAAAAACCAGCCAAAAAAAAAAAAAANAAAAAAAGTCCCTAAACCTACCAAAAATAAAATTCCCCAAAAACAACCAGAGGAAACTGGAAAAAAATTCTATTTTCTGCCAAATGGCATTGAGAACTCTGTAAAATATACTCATAAAAGAAGTCAGTATCTGGCTTTTGGGTTTAAAGAACTTGTGTGATGACTGTCATTGTGTTCCTGATCTTTGCAGTATCTGGCATTCTGGGAAAAGCTGAAAGTGTACAGATTCATGAGTTCAGAGGCAGCCTCTGCCTTGGCTGCCAAGAGACGTGCTCTGGAGCCCCAGTTTTACAGCCACATGAACCTCCAGCCATATTCATGCTGCCTGGTCCAACTATTTCCCTAACCTGTGGGATCTATGAGCCCTTCTCAGCTCTTGTAGCCTTGCTGGCAGTATCCAAATTGCGCAGTGCCACCACCCTGGCCACAGTATTAATGGGCAGTTCTTGTACTTTGCTGGAACAAACCCGGAATGAGGGCACATACTGAAAAACAGAGCAGTTTTAACTCTTTGTCTTCATTATCACATAAGACTATCAAGAGGGACCTAAAAGCAAAAATAGTAATACTGGTTTATGTAAGAAAGCCATTATTCCAAGTGGAAAGCAGAGGCAAACCAGGCAAGTGTTCTAAGCCCAGGACAAGAGAGGTTTTCGGGCTGGTAACTGCCAACACTGTCCCCATCCACTCAAGAAGCAGTTACTTTTCCCTGTCCCATTTTGCACCATGATTTCAAAAGAGGCTATTTCATGGATTTTTGAAAGGGCCTAACACATTTTTTGATAACTTCTTGTTGAGTAAACACTTCTTCATTACTCAACTAAGCACATAACAGTTACTGTTAGATAATAGTAAGTTGATTAATAACTTGAGCTTTTCCTTGTAGGAACCACTACCTTGACATACCAACATCTACTACTTGCTCTGTAGTTGAAAAATCAGCTTCCACAGTTGCAGGCACCTGCAGTGTTTTTCATACTGCTGCATTGGTTGTTTAGTCTACAAATGCACATGGACACCTGCAGGAATTCACAGAGGTGACAGCTCTGCCATACCAGAAGCCAGATAGCTGTGCTAACAAATGTGTAGCAATAACTGTGTCTCATCATTAGAAAGTAGCAGCCTGGTTTTGTACGTTGCAAAACCAGCACTATAAACTGATTAAAGCTGACACTGAAAGCATATGCCAGAGAAAAGGCTTGTTTTGAATTTTCATAGTGATCAATTTACATTTTAAGTGCAGATCTCAGCAATGTTTTTGCAGCTGTACCTATTAAATTGGTTACAACAGGACCATTTTCTAAAACAAAATGTATTTTTCTTCTAGAGATATAGCTAGGGGTTAAAACACTATGTCTTTATAATCCTGGTGAAGCAGTCTTTTGCTGGAAACATTGTTTCCTTCAGGTGAGGATTTAGGCAACATGTAAGAGTACCCTGAAACTTGTGTTTGCAAACAACGCAGGAGAGGTAACTGAAGTTCCATCCACTGATTCATCAGACAGGAGTCCTGTGCAGAAATCCTGATAGCATGTGGAGTAGCAATACAGGGAAATCTGATTTGGGATTTAAAGCACCTGTGAAGTTCCACACAAATTTCTTCCCCAAACATTCCAAGACCATTCCCTTCTTTGCTGACCAAACACTCTTCAGATGAACTCACAGGTAGTACGATAATATAGTCAAGAGGTGAAGTAACAACTGCAGCGTTCTTATTCATTAAACCCAAATTTAAATAGGACTGGGAGAAAAAAAAATCCCAGCATGCTAGACATTAAAATTAATCATCTTAGTTATATTAAGGCACTAAAGTAGTTACTTTACATATTAAAGCCATATCATAACTTGATAATAAGGCATCTAAAGGATATTACTTTTGTTTGAAAAGTGTTGATTTACCCCTCCACCAACTGTAAAATTTTGTAGTAAAATACAAACTGTGTACATTTCTTTTGGTACATTTTTATTACAGAACTGTTAGCGTTATTGTAGTACACTTTTTGGTTAAGATCTTACACATGCAGTGATTTTTTGTTTTGATTGCCTATCAAGAATTCATCATTAATACAGGCTAACAATGGGAGTGAGAAGCTCAGTGGAGAGAAGTTTTAAGATGGCTCAGCACTTTGAAAGTGATGGGGACGTTAAGCTGTGCTCTGTGATATTGCAAGACTTGAATAGATGTATGAAAAGAATTCAAATATCTTTTCAGAGGTACCAAGAAAATACACAAGTAAAACAGAAGACAATCATTGGGACCCTCAGAAGGGAAAGGTGTTTCTACCTAATCTCTGTCACTCTCTTCCTGTCTCCGCATCTTCACGCACACTTCTTTCTCTGTTTCTTTTCTCTTTTTCTATTGCCTCTTTTATTATTAAATGAAATACATCAAAATTTTTGCACCAACATTTAACCTGCTTTGGTTTTAATCATGTTTTCTGGGTATATTTTGAGCCTTCAAAGTTCTTTCTGTTTTATATAAACTTCGTTTTCTTTGCTCTTCTGCGTTTAAACTGGATCGTAACCACCCAGAACACGATTTTGATACAGAATTAGCTGAACCCCAAAATATTTCAAATAATTTTTCAAACGATTGTAGAGCATGTCACTGGGAAAAAATACACAGGGAAAAAAATACAGATAAGAAACTATTCAAAATACCTTACTGTAAATTCTGGGCAAAGGCGAAAGCTTTACAGCCTGATGCGAGCCCCATTTTTGGTTACATTAAGAAGAAAATCCCCAAACTCCTCAGACTGTTACGCCCTCATGAAGAAGGGGAAGTGGCTAGTTTGTCGTGCAGCTCTCTCTAAAGAAGCCAAATTTAGATATCGAGGAGTAACACCCGGGGGTGGAGAGGGAGCTTGAAGGAAGCAGCTTCAGCTGCCTCGGGGATACCCCTGCCCAGAGCCGAGTTTCCTCCCGCCTCGCAAGCCTCCAGGCTGCAGGAGCAGCGTCTCTCTCCGCGGGGTGAGCGGCAGCACTGCACGGAGCACCCCTAGGCGGATCTTTTGTTCCCGAGAGGCCGAGCAGCAGGGGTGTCCCCGTGCCCACGGAGCGCCTGCTCCCGGGAGGGCCGGTTCTCCTGCGGGAAGCGCCTCGGCATCCCGGCCGCTCTCCACCGCCCCGCCCCGCTCAGGGCCCGCCGTGGAGCGGCGTGGAGGGGCGGGGACGGAGCCGCTCCTCCC
>VXBR01008118.1:1246019-1275011 GCA_013400215.1 Cisticola juncidis
TGGTGGCCGGCTCCGCGATGGGCTCTTCCCAGGGAAAGCCAAAGTTTCCCGCCCGCGCTCGGCCGTAGCGGGAAGCGCCGCCGTGTGAGCGCCGTGCCCCGCGCAGGGACACCATGGTGCTGAGCGCGGAGCAGGTGAGCCTCATCGGGCAGGTGTTCGAGTCCTACGTGCTGGAGCACCACAGGGACGACATCCTGGGCATCCTGAGGGAGGCGGACGAGCAGGCGCACTACCCCGTCGTCGTCGACGCCTTGACGCTCTTTGAGACCAACATGGAGATTGGCGAGTATTTCAACGCCTTCCCCAGCGAGGTGCTCCCGATCCTGGACAGCGCGCTGCGCCGGGCCGCGCTGGCGGCGCTGCAGGGCAGCGCGGAGCCGGCACAGCTCAGCCTCAAGCACAACCTCCACGCCAGGGTCTCGGGTGAGTGGCGGCGCCTCCCAGCCAGGATTGCCAACATTTGTTGGCTCTTGAGGGAAACTGACAACATTTCCGTACTCTGTACCAAACTGTTGGGGTGCCATGGAATGAGCAAGTTTAATTCTTGCCGTTTCAGTGTTTGAAGCAGTAGGGAATCCTTAGCGTTTATTAAGCAGCAAAGGACACGTGCGAACACGTGGATGTGTGGAGACAAAACTCCCAAAAGAAGAGCTGTGGCCTTCCCTGCTGCCCTGCGTGGAGCGGTTGGTGCCTCTCGCTGGGTCAGTTCTTACACCAAAGCTTTTCAAGGGCAAAGACTCCTCAAAGCAGCAGCTGGCCTTACATTATTTCCTTTAGACATAAGGTGTAGAGAGAAGAAAAGGAAAGAAGGAAAAAAAAAACCTGAAAAAAAGTTTTAAGGGAAGGTAGTTCCTAAGTTTTACTGCAGGTTGACTTCCCTATGGTGCCCGTTGGCTCACAGTCCATATTGGCTCCAGCCATCTTCCAGAAGAGGCAAAGTCTAAATTTTGAGTTGTCTTGTAACAATTTCATCCCAAACTGTTGAATTTTATGCTTAACTGTTATAAAATCACTTGTCATAAAACTGGATGAACTGTTGGAAGGTATGATCATTAGTGGAGGAGTCAGTAATTTTTTCACTGCAAGGTGATATATCGTTATTCCTTTTTATTGGGAAATTTTTAGTAGCTTTGAGGTCTGGTAAATGTGGAGTGCAGGTTCTGGGTTTGGAATGTCTTTTTTGCTTGTTGTGGGAAACCGGGTCAGCAGTGGCATTGTCCCTTCTGGTCATCTGATCATAACAATTTGGAGCAATAGTCTGCAAAGCAAAGAGCTGGCCACCTGTGTTTCCCTTCCCTGCCCTGTTGTGGAGTGGCTTATGATCATTCAGTCTTTTGGCAGCTTGAATTTGGATAAATCACAGTTGTTAAATAGGCCTGTGTTTCATTCCAGTGAGTTTCCATAAAAAAGTTGGAATGACAACACATACATCAGTATATTTACCCTGTTGTATTCAGGTGCTGAGGAGCTTGTACACAGCTGCTGAGTATGTGAGGAAACAGGATGGCCTCTGTGCTGTACTGAAATTTGACCTCGGGCACCTTCCTGTACTATGCAAACTTTCCTCCTAGTGTTCTGAGATGCAGTTACATCATTCAGGGCTTCAGCATGAAAAAAGACTCCAAGTACGATTATTTGAAAAGCTGCCAGGAAGTATTAGAAGGAATACAGCAAGGAGAGATAATCTCTGCATGAGTAGTGGTGTCTTTAAGACTTTGCTTTTCCTCTTACCAGCCTCTTGCTGGAGCAGATCATTCTTCCCACAGTGATGTTTTGTCTAAATATTCCCTTATTAACCTCCAGAAAAATTAGCACCCTTGATCAAACAGCTTTAATAACTGATAGAAGCAGGCCTGACTGATTATTGACAGAAGAATTTAGTCAGCAGACTCACAGATAATTCCATCCCTAAGATGGAGAGGAATTGGTGAAGAACAGGGGGAGCTATCCTTGGGAGATCCAGGTGGATCAAAATAACATCTGTCACCAGAATTTTGTTCATGTTCTGTACCACCGAAAGGCTCACTGCAGAAGAAACAAAAGAAATAACCCAAATTTTCTATAGCCTTTATTCCACCCACATTTTCCCATGATACTGATACTTTTTCAGTGGATGCTGAGTTCTGATTACCTTCATGATTCTCGTCTTGGAGTGCCACTTCCCATTCCCATGTCAGATAGGGAGGGAATGAGAAGGTGGTGCACTATTCTCTGTGGAAGCAGCAGGCAACTACCAGGAGTGTGGGTGATGGTATCTGTGTGTCAGGCTTGGAATTCAGTGAGGAAAAGTGATTTTGCATATACCAGGTGTAAGAAACAATCTCAACACCTTCTACCTATATGGACAGGGCATCTAGGGGTTCAAAAAAGGATTCAAGTAGTGTGGATATGCAATAATTAAGAATGGATAATCACCCTGCGTTTGCTGAAGAAAGTAAAAGATAAAGTTCTTTATCTGAATTTCAGCATTGTAGGAATTTGATTGTATAGCTTCTGCTTTTTGCTACAAATCCATTAAATGATTTTTCCTTGCTTATCATTAGCCTGAGCATCACTGTGGCTGTTTCTGAAGGCCAAGCTGCTTCTGATATTTTCTAATAGCTTTTTTGTGACTAATACAGAGCAGTTGATTCAACTGATACTCAGTTAAAGAGTTTGTCAAGCAGTCTAGCATGATCAGAATGAAGGCTCTTTTTGTCACATTTAGGCTCTTGTCTTCAAAATTCACAGAGATGATCATCATATATCCTACCAGTAATGCTGCAGCTCTCTCTAGTGTAAGCTGTGATGCAGCTTTTGCAAAGCTTTTTCAGAGGCAGCAATACTGAACTAAGAAAAAAATACCAAAACAGGTGGAGAAATAACGGATTTTTTTTCCCTGAACTGACTAGAAATGCAAATCTGTGGTAGAATGAAAATTTCAACAGGCTTAGTAGAACATTTAAATGGCTTTATTATAGTCAAACAGAAAAAAATGTTTGCAATTTTACAAAATACTTCCTTTTCCTGATTATTTAATTCTACTTTTTCTATTTTATTCTCTTACTTTTAAAAATTATTTTAATAGTTAAAAACATTTCTTTTTAACAAAAGCAGAAGGTCAAGTGTTGCTTAAAAGCATCAAACTGGAATGTTTCTACATGGCTGAAATAAGGAATTTGAGTTTTAAAACACTGACATAAATATGACATCTTTTTTTTTTTTTTTTAGCAGCCAAAGCCACAGAGATTTTACCTAAACACACAAATAGTTTCAGTCCCCTTAGAAACATAATTTCCTGGCAGATTTGTAGTTTTACATCTCTGTTTCCTAGCTCTATTTTGGAAGTAAAGCTAAAAAATTAATTTAAGTGTATAATTATTAGTATCTTGTAGCTTATGATAATTTCTGAATAGGCAATATTTTGCTCAGGTGAGCTTTTCAAGAACATTTCTTTTTATAAAGACTTTGTAGGTTGTTGAGATTAATCTTCTGAGGATTTCAGCCACTCTGGTGATTTCAGCCATGTGCTGGGTGAACACTGGAGCGGAGCAGGATCAGCACACGACTGAACTGGCTGCTGGGGTGGATTAAAGGAGAGCAAGTGGAAAGTGTCCTGTCACTACGCATTTGAACGTACAAGTGAATTTGCTTTGGCTGTGTTCATAACCCCTTTACATTCTTTTTATGCTATCTTCCTCGTGCTCGAGGTTTGCTGGTATGCAATGTGGATTTAAGGTCAAATGCTCTCTGACTGTGAGTTTGCTTAGGCTTGGGAATCCACACAAGATTAGGAGCTACAAGATTAACTGCAGGAATAACACTGAACCACAATTAAGTAGCATAACTAAAAAATTGTCATTCAGATAAACCAGCTGTAGAATAAATGGCATCTGCAAAAAAAAAAAATCTGAATTAATGCAGATATGAGGAACATCAGGATCTGTTTCCATGAATGGAAGTGGTTCATGACTATTCACTCCCTAGAGTGGGAGAATAAAATGGCAACATTTTCAGCTAGTGCTCAGTGTCTGATGATTTCCACCATCTGAGGACAATGAATCAGATTTATGATACAACAGATGAATAGTTGAATCATGTTTATGAAACAGTAATAACAATGGCTACTGTTCATATGTCTGGCATGTTTTCCAGGCTTTCTGTTTAATTGCGTTGTCAATCCTTGTTTGATAAGCGCAGCCTTATGCTGCACATCTTTTTGTCTAACAGGTTTGCCTGTTTGCCCAGAGCTGACTCGAGAGCACATTCCTAAATCCAAGGACGTGGGGCACTTTTTGTCTGTTACTGGGACTGTCATACGAACCAGTTCGGTGAAGGTGTTGGAGTTTGAGCGGAGTTACATCTGCAACAAGTGCAAGCACGTGTTTGTCGTCAAGGCCGACTTCGAGCAGTACTACGCGTTCTGTCGCCCAGCAGCCTGTCTCAATGAAGAGGGCTGCAACTCCACCAAGTTCACGTGTCTCTCTGGAACCACCTCTTCTCCTACCTGCTGCAGGGACTATCAGGAAATCAAAATTCAGGAACAGGTAAGGAAAAAAAATAAACATAGACAAAAGAGGAAGGTATGAAAGTATAGATGTCTACTGTTGTCTAAAACAAATGCTCGAGAAGACTTAAAGAAGATAGACAACCCATTGGTCAGAGATTTCTGGCCAAAAAGTTAAAAATTAAGCAAACATGTAGACCAGACTTCTGCTATTGGGTAATTCCATTCGATATTGTACAAAACACCAGCGGTCAGTGAATAAATTGAATTTCCATAGATGAAATTCCATTCCATGTTGAATCCCTATAACACCAAGTGTGCATTGTTTCTCTAAGCACTTCCTGTGCCTGTTTCTGATGTTCAACACTGGTTCTGAGGACTAAAGCTAGCCCAATGTTTGCCAGGGCCAGCTGTAGCTGTGCAGTGGGGTCAGTACGTGGTGTCTGCAAATGTTCTTCCCTTCAGTCAGTTACTCAACAATTGCTGCATATGTGATCCTTGCAGAACCTGCATACAGAATTTGCATTTGTTTTCTAAGGTAGCCCTGGGTGGAGGTACAGACAAGGTGGAGGAGAAATGTATGAAGTTAGAAATTAGGGTCTTAAAAGTTCAGAATACCAAAAAAAAAGTAAGGGAACAAAACTTTCTAGTAAATAAGCCCTATATTGCATGAATATATAATGATTATTTCTGATGTATGGGAAATCTCTATAACTGATATTTTGTTATACTGTGTAACACACAGATCTCGCTGGTAGGAAGGATTTTCAGCAACATGGGCTTACTGAAAACAGTACAATTAAACTGGTGCGAATTTCCCTTGTTTCCTACTGAGCTCTGCAAATAACTGTGCATGTGCTATCAGGACTGACAGTGATGTGAACTGCCTGTGGCCATTTAGATTATACACAAGGGTGAATTAACCTTTCTAGGCATCAGAGAGTGAATCATTTAGAATTCTAGCATGTATGACCTGTGCTGCAGAATGAAAAAGTACTTCTGACTGTTCTTCTTGTGCAGTTGATGCTCTCAAAACTATTGCAAGCTCTAAATGTAAATGGAAAGATTGCTGATTGGAACTGTGACAAGATTGCACAGACCTTGCCCTGGAGAAAAGAAAAAGAATTACAGGAGTTACTGGCACATTTGTCAATATATATTTGGAGTTTCCTCTTTTTGATTTAATCCTTGACACCTAGGTATGAACCTAATCTCAAACTGTCAAGTCATGGTTAAATACCAGAAAAATACAGAGAATATTCTCTCAGTATCTATTTCAGTGAAGAGTTATCTAACCTATGCACATGCTTCAGTACCCAAAGTCAGCTTTACATATTGAGGAAGTATCTAGTAATAACTCAAATTATAATTAAAAAAAAGATCAGTTTTTTTAAATGACCTCTTTTAGTGAGTTTTCTTCAGCAAGATATTGAAATCACACAAGATCTGCCAACACTGAGCACCTTCTGCTGATTTAATACCCAATCCCATTTCCATTAAAATCAGCATTAAACTTTCATTGTTAAGTTCAGGGCAGCATTGACATCCTTACTGTAAGTTTTGTGATAAAAAGCAAAGGGTGACCTCAGTTCCAGGAAAGGACTGTAGGCCAGAGCAGCTGTAAATTAAAGGCTTTTGAAAGGTGCTGTTCTTAAGAAGTGCTTTTCCTTCCCATCACCTAGGTTCAGAGGCTGTCTGTTGGAAGCATCCCTCGTTGCATGGTGGTTGTTCTGGAAGATGATTTGGTGGACAGTTGCAAGTCTGGTGAGGATATAGCATGAATTACCTGTGTTTGTACCCACAAGCATTCTTAATTTTCCATTTGAGATGAATCTCTGCTGAGTGGCTGTCAGTGCGGGGGCTCCTGAATGAGCTGTGTTCCTCTGTCACGTTGCTCTTTCAGGCTGAACATTGGCCTGGCAGCTGATGATCCTTGTAGGAAATGTCAGGCACACCCAGGTTACATCTTGACTGTTTGACAGATCAGTTTCAATAAGTAACGGGTTGTGACATACACAAAGTACATTAAATCGTGTTGGTGTAGAACACCAGACCTCCCCAGGAGATGGGGTTACACAGCGTGTAGTTCTGGGAGCCAGGAAACCTGACCTCCTATCTGAGGAGTACTGCAGGTGGAAAGAGCTACTTGGCATTCAGAGAAGAAGCTAATTGGCAGGAGGATAAATGAAGAGTAGACTAAAAATACTCAGATAGGCACATTTCCAGAAGAAATTAATTTGTGGTTGTACTTTCTCAGAAGAACGCTCTTCTCAGAATGTTAACAAGTGTTTCTGGGGTTCATCACAAAGGTTACCAGAAGCCAAACAAGTTTTGACTTTTTTTTTTTTTGTGTAATCAATCTAATTGAAAGAGCTTCTACAGTTTACCAGGAATTCCTCTCTTCTAAAAGAGGAGACAAGCAGAGCTATATCTTTAAGACTTCACATCCCTTAAATGAAGGTGGAAAGACATTGCAACTTCCTATCACAGATTTAAGCAGTCTACCTTGTTTTTCTTTTAGATTTCCAGTTACTGCAGGAAGTTTTTCTTTTTGTTGTTTGATTTTTTAACCTTATTAACATGGGATCTAGATCACATTATTGTGCATTATAGCTGTCTAAAGTGTCTGCATGTCTCAAGTCAGGTGTTATTTTACTAATTTTTTGTTGTTACCTCTAGGGGATGACATCACAGTGTATGGAGTGGTAATGCAGAGGTGGAAACCTTTCCGTGAGGGTGCACGCTGTGATTTGGAGCTTGTTTTAAAAGCCAACTATGTTAAAGTGAACAATGAGCAGCTAGCAGGGGTTGTAATTGATGAAGAAGTTCGCAAGGAATTTGAAGACTTCTGGGAAAGGCATAGGAATGATCCCTTAGCAGGTTAGTAGTTACAAGTTTTAAGTAGGGCACTTGATTGTACAGAGATGAAATTAGGAATGAAAATACAGTGACTGAACACATTTTCCCCCCGTTATCCTATCTCATCACCCATTCATCAAGAATATATTTTTTCCACTACAAGAATGTGAAATTCTTACTTTAATATTACTGGGGTGGGGGTGGAAGGAAGTACCAAACCTCCTGCACTGATCTCCATTCTTTGAGCTTTCTATTCAAGTCTTTCTTGGAACATTTATTAACAGGAAATGAGAAAGAATGTAAGTATCAGAGAAAAAAAAAAGAGAAATATTTTATAATCAAGAAAGAAGAAGCATACTTCTTAGAAGAAATAGGATGGACCAGATCTGCTTTTAGTCTGCACAGCTGTTGCCTCTGGGGTGAGAGAGCTGACACACTGTCTCTACATCCCAAATTAAGCTCTGAATCTTTACCATAGGGATTCGCACATCTTATCTGTAACATAACTCCTGGATGCTGAGGCCCTTGAGTTAGGTGCAGGGGAGCCTCCCAATTCACAGTGGCTTCCAGAACAGTCAGTGTTCACTGTACTGGGTCCTAAACTGACCACGGGCCACAGCAAACCACCTTGGAATTACCAGAGGTTCGGTCTGGAACTCTGTTCTTCTCCATAATCTGAGTGCCTTCTCCTCAACTCTGCAGAAGCTCAGTGCAATCTTTAGGGCCTCCATCCCTGAACTTTATTAGGCTGGCACTCGGCCTTGTAAAACCCTGGAAAAAGTTTAGCCTTTCTTCTTTAAAGACAATCAGGAGGAAAAGCAGGTGAGAACTTACGTCAAGTGAGCCTGCTTGCAATAAGAAAGTGCAGATCCTGTAAGTGTCAAAGACCCTTCAGAACCGCATTTCCTGGAAAGCAATTTAATTACTAGCTTCCTGCTGTCTGGAATGATAACCTGGTCCACCCTATTTCTTCCTTCTGCTGTTTGGAATGAGAATATTTCTTATCACTCTCATTGGAACCGTTCAGAAAGTAACTCAGGATCTTCTTTGAAGGTTCCTTTTAATCTTTCATTCTTGGGACAATCTTTGGAAGCCTGCAGGGAGCAATGTGATTTTATGTAATATTACCCTTTCTGAATAAATAAATATGAAGTGGCTACAAGAAAGTTGTGGTGGAATTTAGAAGGACTCTGCCTGCCCAAGATGTCTGTTTCAGGCTGTTTGTCTGAATTTCAGTTGAAACTGAGGGCAGAGATCAAATCTGACTAAGGAGTCTGAGGCCACAGAATGTGTGTGTAACTGTACTGTTTTTCAAGAGATAATGATAGCTGCTACTGCATTTTATGTCAGTTACTTAATGTTGCTAACTCCTAACTGTGGAGTTAAATCTTAGCTGTGTGTGGCTGAACAATGTTCTTAAAATTTCACTTTTGGATGGACAAAGATGTGTTAATTCCTTCAGAAGACCTCCAAATGAAACACATGTACCTGAAGTCATCCATTAGGTGCCTATATTTTGGCAGTACCACGTACTTGCATCTAGATTTAAAATATGAAGTTAAGCTCTCCAAATGGGTCGCTCTCTTTATTCCCTAGCAATGGAAGTAACACATGGCATATAACCTGAGACCCCTTATGTGCTGGTAGTGTCAGAATCTCAAAGGACAGAATTAATCCTGTTACATATCTTCCACACCATCAGCATTTTCAGAGCAGATTGAAATATTCTGCTGCTGAAAAGAGGCTAAGTAGGGAGGAGGAGAGGGACCTGTGACACAGAAGGATCAAAGGAGAAGGAAGATAACAATGAGGGAATGAGCACACTATGTGTGCACAAGTTTAAGGCAAAATAAATATTAGAAGTTTTCTTAAGTGTACAACACACCAGTTTTCAAGGGGACATTTTGAAATCTGTAAACTTCTAGGTTTCATAGTTTCTACACTTGTAAATGTGGAACAAAAGAATTTGCATGGCAGCATTTCACTTTTATCTTGCTATCCACACCACACATTCCTTAAATTGCAATAGGATTGGCTTTGCTGGTTGTGATTGTGACTTACCTAACTTCTCTGTAATGAAGGAAGTTTGGATCAAACAACTGCACTAGGTCCCAAAGAAAAAAAAAATTAAAAATCTTCCTCCCCTACTCTTCTTGCCCAAATTACTTGTCAGTGTACATAGGAGTCTATAGGAAACCAAGTTTTAACTCTGCTGAGCTCCATTTTTGCTCCTATTTTAGGGAGGAATGAAATTTTGGCTAGTTTATGTCCTCAAGTTTTTGGATTATACCTGGTGAAGCTGGCTGTAGCCATGGTGCTTGCTGGTGGTGTGCAGAGGACCGATGCTGCTGGAACTCGAACCAGAGGTTTGTATTGTTTCTAACAGTATCATATCCTTTGGAACAGTCCCTCCCATCCCTGTGCTCACCCACATTCCCCCTCACCTTTCCAAAATCAAACCAGTAAGAACTTAAAGGCATCACTGAATTTTCTTGAGTGAGAACAAGTTTTAATCAATTTTGACTATTCCTCCAAAATCTCAGACAGTTTAAAGTGGGTGTCTAGACTTCCTCTTTTTATTTTAATTTTTCCCAAATAAAACCCAATAAAAGCAGACTTTCAGGTTTCCATTAGGTAGAATATTAAAGGCAGCTGTTTTATCTAAAACATCTCACTTTTTATTGTATAAATGACATTTTGAAATTATTTCTAGTAGAATATTCCCAGCAGTATTTGGCACCAAAGGATGGAATCTTAATGTTTCCTTAATGCAGTTCACTATAGTACATTAAAAGGAAAAATTAAAGGATTCATTTTACTTTCTGATGCCAGACTTTTCCATCTGTGATTGTCAGCACATCTCACTTAGTCTTGTAACTCCAAGTTACCTGCCTGCTGATTCTCCTTCTGTTGTTATTAGATGGCAAATATGCCATGTGCCAGGTGGTACACAGGTCATAATCTATGTAGGTCATAATAATTTTAAAAAGTATGTCGGTATAAAAAGACAGGATTTTCTTAATGCTCCAACTTCTAAATAAAATTATAGACTTCATATTTGAATTGAAGTTGTATTTTGTAGAAAACAACAAAAACATTTTAGAGCATTTTACTGAGATTGTAGCAGCCAAATTTTTTACTTCTGTAATTTAATTGTTATGAAATTAAAGAGTTGCATAACTGTTGGCAAAGAATTAATTAAGCAAAACAACCTGCTGATTTTTTAGTCCATTTTGCAATAATTTAAATAACTGAATAGTGGAATCTAAAACCTGGTATCCTTCTGTTTCACATTCAAGAATGAGCTGAGTCTGAGAAATGGGCATTCTAAAATGTAAGAACTCATATTAAAGAAAGTGTGTCAAATACCTGCTAATACTTCACAAATACTTCATTGTAAATATTTGTGTCTAGATGACTTTATTAAACAATGTATTTATCTCATCAAATAAATAGTGGAGAATTACATATTTTAATGTCTATTTAGTGCTGAATTTTAGGTGAATATGACAAGTATTATTTAATGTGAGCATTTTGTGTTGATGTTGTCTGTATATGAACTGTCTACTCCTACATCACTGTTCTCCCCCAAGGTGAATCCCATCTTCTGTTGGTTGGAGACCCAGGTACAGGGAAATCTCAGTTCCTCAAGTATGCAGTTAAGATTATGCCACGCTCTGTGCTTACAGCAGGAATTGGATCTACAAGTGCAGGTATGTGCTTCTTCAGCTGTGACAGGCTACCTCTTCACTCAGGTATGTTTATATAGAAGCCTTCTACGTATGTGAACATACATGCTCAGGCTGTTATGAGCACACCTGAAGCAGAGAACTGCTGTGGAGGCATAGGAGGCCTGCTCTGACTCTCTGCAGTCCTGCCCCTTTGTCTGTATCCATCAAGGACTGTGCTGAGTTTCTAGCAGGGAACCTTACAAGCCTCATCCAGGGGCACCTCTCAGTGCCTTGCTAGCAGAGACTGATCTGGACTTGTATTTTTAGCATTTTTTAGCTATGACAAATATGACATCTTTCCAGAGCTCACGCTGTGTGGTGAGCTAGCATCATTTGGTTTCTCCTGAAGAGATTATCTCCTCTCTTCTGTTCTTTTATGTGTTCTGTCTGGGTGCCAGTTTGATTTCTGTTTGCTTTCTGGAAATTCACCCCTGTGTTGAGGAATTATTTCTTACTCATGAAGATGGTTTTAAGATGATTTCAGAGAGCAAGTGGGTTTTTTTCTTTTTTCTTTTTTTTCTCCTTCTTCCTTTTGTTAAATTCATGTCCCAGCTGGCTCTGAATGCCAGGCATCTTTGCAAACTCTTCTGGGGACAATGTACAGGATCAGATTACCTCTGCCAATGACTATTTGAACAAATGAATATACTACTTGTATGTTCAAAACTACAAAAGAATTAGGGTCAAATCCCAGTGTCTCAGCTAGCATATGTAACTTGAATATTTCTCAGAGAGTGCTGCTTATCATTTCATGTTTGGGAGATAGCATAATTTGTACATAGGAGAATCAGAGTATAAATCTTCCCCAGTTCCACAGCTATGTATATATTGTGTTTTCCATAGCTGTGGAAGTGGAACATGATGTTGAACATACACACTCCTGTGTGCAGAGAACTTGTTCTGAAACATATATGCCTCTGACTTTCCATTCAAACTGTTAACAAATAGGTCTGGAGAGAAGCCAGAGAAAATTCTGGTTTGGAATTTTTTTTTTTTTTCATTTTTTGTTCTGTGTTAAGGATTGAGAACAGTCTGGCTAATTTCAGATTTGCTAGGGACTCACAGTGACCTGGAGTGAAATTTTACGATGTATTTCAATGTGACTTTGTCCATTTTTGTAAGTAGCAGTTTCCTGTGTCAGTTCAGGAAGTCTCTGTCTCTGATGTTGCTGTTGCCATCTTCACCACGTCTCCCTCCCATGCTTTACCTTCCAGATGATCTGCTTTCCAGCTTAGCCATGATGGCTATGTTCAAAGACATTTCCCTGAAAACAAATATTGCAATTTATACACTTACTGTGGTATATGTGCACTAGTGATGTGTGGAGATGAAGTTTCATCTCACGAAAGGATTGTCTTGGGCCTTCAGATCATCTATATTTCACTTAAATGTTCCTTATTTTTAAAAAACTTCTCTCTCAGTCCCTTTTTCCAAAATCTGACAGCAGCACCAAATCTCTGCTTTAGAATTCTTCAGGACCGTTATCACAAGTGAAACCTGAGTGCCTGGCAAGGAATCTTATTAACCCTAGTTTAATTTCCGGGAATCATTCCATGGCTAGAACTGCAGGACTAAGGTATTAATTTCTAGACCAGGAGTTTGGATGTTGTTCAAATTACTATTTTCTCTGCCTTTCCTGTGCAAGGAGTGTCTTATGAATCTGCTTGTTAAGCTGCACTTAACACTGATTTTTGTCAACTTGCTCTCTTGTGCAGAAGCTTCCAATTAGTTTGGAGATTAAAGTGCTTCACTTTCCTTGTCATAATTTAACACTTTGAATTACCAAAGTAATTCAAAAAGTTTCCAAAAATTACCAAAGGTTTCTGCTTTCCCATGCGAGGACAGTCCTAATGCACATTCCTCCCTTCAGTGTACAAATATTAAATCTCTAAGTTTCGCTTTCAGCTAGTTCCTTACTGTATATAAAAAGCAGTCTAAATTGTATTTAATTGCTGGCTCTGGGATTACAGTCCATACAGTCCAAAAGACACACCTGAGACTGGGTAAACCTTGAATAGCTCCTAAAACCTGGGTCCCTCATTTAGACAAAACTTCCAGTATCTAACCAGCCTTTAGTAAGATTCTATGTGCACTGACAGATCTTGTTCCCTTTACCCATCAGGTACTGTTTTAGGACACAAGCTATTTAACAAGCATTGAATTAGAATTTTGCAACTCAACCTGTGTCATACCAGTTTTACCTGGTTTTCTGTACGAGCATTTATTTGTACCAGGACAGCGTATTAGATTGTTAACTTTCTTGTGCCAAAATTCTCTTTCTTTTCATGGTCTGCCTTAGGTATCATGTGCTCTGAGATCCACTATGATACTTTGTGCCCCTGCAGTATCATGTGCCTGCTGCAGCCCATTAACCCATACAGACTTGACTGGAATAGGCTTGCAGAATTTCAGAAAACAGTGACTCAACTCCTGCAGTTTAATTTGCGGTTGGGCCTGTGCTCTTTCAATCAGGTTCCTGCTTTCCCCTGCACTTTCAGGACAAAGTCTGCGCTGTTTTACATGATTCAGAAAGTATGACCAGGAGAAAATCCTGCTTTCTACCTGAAGGTTTGGCAAGACCCTCATCCTTTCATCTCACCCACAGGCTCAAGTCGTCTGCTTGCTGCAAATAGCCCTTACAAATGACAATTTGTTTTGAAAAAATCAGAACTTTATCTCCTCTCAGTGAATAAGTTTCTGAGCTTACTTGTTTTATTAAGTTGCCTTTCTTGCAAACACTTAGCAGAAATTTTCTGTTTCAAATTCTCTACAAGTTTAGGACTTACATGAGGAACTGAGGTTTGTTCCTCCCACATTTCTTTAATGATAGTTAGCAGGCAGACCAGCCCACATGCAACAACTCAATGGCAAAAATTTGACCAACTGCAGGACTTTATGATCTGTGAGTGAAAGATGGGGGAACCATCTGTCCCACTGTTTTGTTCTGTTTTTTATTACAGGCCCGGTTCATTCTCCCAGACTTGTCTCTCATCTGAGAATCACAGGGAGTCATTCAGCTACCTTTTATTTTTAGAAATTGATACACAGTTTTCCATAAAGATAGAGACTTAGGGAGGCTTAACGAGATCTCTCTGGGGATTCTCACCTTACTACTGAGTTAAATAAACTGTTTTGCAATCCCCAGAGGCACAGTGCTGCTTATGTATATTTGGATGAGATAATCACTAGTAAGAAAATATTTTATTTACCTTTGGAGCTTGATTTGCAGTGATTGAGTGGTGTGCAACAGGAACCAATTGCATGCCAGCTGCTGGCAGGTCTGGAGCTCATGGACATCCAGGTCAGAGTTGTTCTCCTGCTTGCTAGTCCATAATTGACTGTCACATTTCTGAAAACGTTGTTTAGTGTTGCGTCCCGCTGCAGATGGATTGCTTAAAGAATTTTGTGGACTGTATTTAGAACAGCTTGCCTGAAAATCTGGGAGACTATCAGCTGTTTCTCCAGCTCTCCAGTTCTGTATAATATGCCTTTCTGAGCTGTGTGACATGCACCCTTCTGGCCTCTCCTCTTAAAGCCTCTGCAGAGCCTTGCAACTACTGCCCTGTTGCTGGTATTTTGCCATGTCTAACACCGTCCGTATCCTGCCAACAGCAGCTTGCTACTGATTTCCTTTCTTTTCAGAAGGGAACTGACTCAAGGGAAACTACCTCTTTTCTTCTTTCCCCTGCTAGGCAGGTTTCAGGTGCTAACAGCTGTCTCTCTTCTGATCCATTAGAAACCAATCCAAAGTCACTGACATGAGCCATCCAGCTTTGGTTATAAATAGAGTACATGGTGTCAGTATCCTAAGGTATGCAAGACTCTGAAACTGGAGATATTCTTCCCTCTCTGTAGATCTCCAAACTGTCCCTGTACCTTCCCTGGTTGATATAAGCCAAAGTAGTGTCAGGAAATCATTTTCCACCATAGATTAATACCCTGCCCTGATAAAGTTATTAATACAGATGTAGCCTTCAGGTCACTTTTCTCTGATCATCACTTCTGCCATGGGACTGTTTTCCTGAATACTTATAATTGTACATGAACTTGAAGTATTTTCTCTCAGTATGTAACCTGAAAATATTTTCTTGAGAGCATAGCTTCACTGGCTGTTCCTTCAACAGCTGGGCCTCAAGTTGGAAAGGCCTTAGCTCTATAGGAAGTCTGTTAAACTTGTTGAAAGAATGAAATTTGAAGCTGTGATCAAATATTGTCATGCCCCATCTGTAACGTCCCATCTCTTCTTTAGTTCCCTTAATTTCTTCTCAATAATACTGTTCCCAAATGGCTTTGTCCTGAGAGAGCTTACCTTGACTACCTGCATGACAGAGATTATTTAGCCAGATACTTGTCTTCAAAAATTCTGGGTTTTTTCAGACATCTTCATAGTTTGGCCCATAGTTAGATTGGATGGGAAGTACTGCAGGAGCAATATTTTGTCATGTTGGCTGAAGCTTTCAGGTATTACACACTTTTAAGACCTCCAGGATAGCCTTCATCAGACTTTTCCATCCTGCTGTTGAAATGGTAGGGAATTCAAGCAGTTGATTTTTGGATGAGTAACAGATGTCTTCAGCATTTCCTTTACCTTACTGTGAAGCCCCTCCTTCTTTCCAGTTTGTGTAAGTGTAGGTAGGTCTGCCTTATTTTGAAAGGCTGGCCTCCTTATCTCCTGGTCCAGGGGAGCTTTCTGCCAGTTGAGTTCAGCCAGTTCTTCACAGTGCTGGTAACATGTGGCTGTTGTCTCTTGCATCTGGTGTAGCACACATACCTCCTTCCTCTGACTTTCTCTTGTCTGCAATCACACTCCTTGGGCCATGGAGTGAGTACCCAGCCACGTCCCCAAAACTGCATTACCTAAAGCTGGAAATGTTTAAGCATATCCTCCCTCCATCTCCTCCTGAAATGACTCTCAAAGTTCCATGTAGAAGACTTGGGTTTGTCTTTAAGAAAGCCTTCCTAGTGCCTCCAACTGGCTCTTCTTTACATCATTTTTGCCTAGACCAAAAATCAAGGAAAAAGCCCTCTATCCATTTTCTCCTGCCCTGCTCTCATATCACACAGTACTAGAGCAGCTTTTGAGAAGTAGAACTATAACTGCAAACAGAAATGGGAGGGCCTAGGAAGAGGAGTTCACGCACTGCCAGCACTTACACATAGATGTCAGTTTTCCTGCATCTTCCTGGCTGGCACTGAGCAGAGTCCCCCAGCCAGCAACCACAGCAAAAATTAACCCTTCATCTCCTGACCAAACTTCTGAAGCTCTCAAAATAAATGACATTATATGTAGTCTTGCAGACCACTGTGTTATGGATAAAGGAGTAGGGTAGTTAGGTAGGTGAAGCATCTGCAGCTGTCCAGACTGAAGCCAGAAGATTTGGTGACCTTTGCCCTTTTCTGTCTCTGAGGATTTGGTAGGAGTATACGCGCATAGCACGTTCGGGGTTTTTCCTTCTTCCTTCCTACCAGCATTTTCAGATGTCAGTGGACAGTCAGTCTAGCTGCAAGTGGTTACTTTTCAGTCTGAGCTGACTTCGAGAAAATCAGCAACTGAGGCACTCCAAAGATAATACAGTACTGTCAAATCATCAGATTTCTTTGTGACTTTGTCACTCCCATCTCAGTACAGTGTCTGGTAAGCAGTAAACTAAGTTACTGTGGTTAGTGTAGCAAAGTTCTGAGTTGCTTCATTTTTAAAGATTGGTAGTAAGGGTTGGCTTTTTCAGTGGAGCTTTGTAAAGCCACTGGAAAGATTTAATTTCATCAGTATCGAGTTTGATGGAGCTGGAACCCTTTTGCCTCCTTCAAATGTAAATGTCATAGTTATTCAGATTGAAGGTAATGCCTGAAAAAATCTGTGACTGTAAGCTGAGGGACAACTTTTTTTCAAGCTAAACATAAAAACCACACACATTTTTCATCCATGTTTCCATGTCTGATCCACTTACTTGTTTGTACATGAATAACCCCGATAAGCATTATGGCAGTCTTCTAATGGTCTGCCTGTCTGAGATGAAAACAGTGAGATACATCACCAGTCCTGTTGGCAGAATCTGTAGGATTCCTTTGCATCTTGATGCCTCTGCAAGTCAAGGTTTGTGGCAAGCTGAATACCTCTTCAACTGAAATTGTAATGCTGTGATGTCAGCACTGGTTGTCCATGTCCTGTGCACAGACCTGCTGTTCTAAAACGTTCAGAGATCAGGGACAAGTCTTTACAGATGCCCTACATGCATTCTATCTTTCAATACCACTAAGTTTGTGCTGTGATGTTGCCTGAAGTCCCTGGGGGACTGGAAGTTGGTTCCTCAAATTCTGTGTCTCTGGAATGTGATTTTGTCAGAAAATGCAATACTCAGAAGGCAGGGTGTATGGATTGCTAAGATCTGGACAAAGTTGAAAGACCTGAGGCACCCAGCCTCTCAAACAGCATAGAAATGTCATTTATCTTGCAAAGATCATGAGATAGGGTTGTTCATCTCCAATTTTCACCAAGCACAGCATTCTTCCTGCTAGTGGTGTGTGAGCTCTATCCAGGCACATGAGTGTATCAGGTAAGGTGGTGCCAAACTCTACTGCAGCATCCTGCCACAGTCAAACCTGAAGTCTGTTGCACCCAAGTTCTCATTTACAGATGACTTTTTTGACAGACAACAGAGCTTCACTTTTCCATTCCTCTAAATTAGTTGGCTTGCTAGGTGATATCATTTTGCTGACTAAATTTTGTAGCTGGTTTTGCAAGGGCAGCAATAATGGTTTGCTTCCAGCACTTTGTGGCATATGCTTCTAAAAAGCCTTAATTCTACCAGTGGATGGATTCTGGTTGCAACGTATGCTTGGATCATGTTTTCATTTGAATATTCAATAGAGACAAGAGTCTGAGATACTACTACAGTAGCCTTAATTCAAGGCAGACTTCACAAGCCTGTCAATCCTTCAATAGATAACTAAATTATTTACATGCTTACATTTATGAGATATCTTAAACAGACTAACAAATAGAACATTAAGTGCATGAAAAATCTCAAAATGTCACTGCAGACCTAAAAGTTGCAATATAACTGAAATCAAAGATAAAGTTCACAGAATTTCAGCCTTCAAGTGAAGTAACTGCTAGTTCAGGGAACCAATTCTTTGTGTTAAATCAATACCAATGAACATTAATATTTTTAGATTTCTGGTTATCACTTAAAACAATTAGAGAGAGATTGTTAAGAACACATATTAGAACTAGGCCTCCAAATATTAATGGATTTCATTAATTCATTCATCTACCCTACATGAGTACTGCTGAGTTTTCCATGCAAGAAAAACACTTGGATTAGGTCATTCCTTTCCAGTTTAAAAAATACACATTTGAAATGCAGACAATTTCACTAATGATGTGGAAAGACAGAAGCACTGTCTGGGACATCTTCATCCCCACTAGAGAGTGCAGAAAGAAAACAGAAAGCATTCTATTTTTATTCAGAGCTACACTAACAATCACCATGAAATCTACAGTTTTTTTGAAGGGCCCAGAACCTACAAGGGTTCCTAATTTGGGCAGTGACTAGTAAATAGAACTATATTCCTGTAATCTGGCATGACAGATTACAATTTAAATGCACATACAGGCACAGTAAATATAAATAAGGCTAGTAAGGATTGGATGGACTAATTAAATTCTTAAATGTCACACGAATGTCTTAAGTTTTTACAGGTTACTGGTTAGTTCCTTTTATTTTCAAGGATGCCTCAGGTAATAAGGATGTCTCACTGCAAGAGCTTCAGGGCAAGTAATGTATTCTTGAGTGTGTCATGCCTGCCACAACAGGGTTTATACCAGTGAATAGGATTGCCTTAAAGGCTAGAGAAAAAACAGAGAAATTTAAAATTCCTGGTGTTTCAAAAAAATGAAAGAAACACCCAAACTCCTTACTACTATTGAAAAAGACTACAATAAAGCACGCCTGAAAATAAACATACTAACTAACCCATGTGATCCATAATAATCTTGCAGCAGAGCATATTTGGGATATTCACACTATTGCTTTTGAGGCTTAGAATCTTTTAGTAATTGCTTGCATCCTTCCAACCACTTGCATATGCTATCAGGGCGGCTGAAAAAGGCTTCTTTCCTGAGGTAACCCACCCCAATCCACATGAAACACTGTCCTGAACAAAACCTGAACAAAACAAAACAGTTTGACTAAACAGCAGCAGCAGGAGATTTCAGAAAAAAAAAAAAGTCCTAAAATCCAAGATAGCAGATGGTAAATCTCAAATTGCAGGATTTAAGTAACAAGTATGTGCCTTGAAAGGAAAAGAAGCTTGCACCTAAAATTATACTGTGCTGTCTGCTTTCAGAGCAAAAGGACATTTTTGGACTTTGTTATTAAGAGATGCTTCTTTTCTTTGCACTTCATCTAATGACAGTTTTGTTCTTAAAATGCTATTAAAGGACACTTTATATTTGGCAATCTGGATAGCAGAGATGAGGACATGGCACTACTCCTTCATTTTGCCTAAATGTTTTAACTTATAAACTTTTTTCAGGTTTTAATAGTGCTTACAAAGTAAGGGGGAAGAGAAGGGAATACATATACTTTAATCAGGTTTGGTTTAGACCACATAGAATAACACATTAGAAAAAAAAGGCAATTACTTAAAAATAGTTGTATTTATATTTCACAATCTGCTCAAATATTGTTTGTTTGTTGGGTTTTTTTTTGGTTTTTTTATAAACTTTCTACAGGATGTTTTAAAACAAGTTCTTCACATTGCTTCAACTATGTACTTATGGAATTTGAGGGAAATAGTTCTTGTTATTTTTACAGTTTAACACATATACAGTACCAAAAGGATGGTGGTTAGTCACATGCAGTCCATATGAGATTCTAACATAACATTTAGTGAATTCTCTGATGTTGACCACCCCTTTGATGCTGAAGGTAATGCATCTGTGGAAAGCAAGGACTGTAGATTTGGGTTACTGCTCTCTGCATCTTCCAGTTTTTCAGTGTTGTCCTCCCAGTTAATGTGGAATCTTGTGACTCTGGGATTAGATGCCAAAATATTCCTTTGAAGCTAGGAAAGAAGAAAATACATGGATTTTAATGTGTACTTCTCAAACTAGAGTTCATATGCATATAGATTTTTTCCTTTCAGTCCCTAAAGCCATGTTTGCATGAAACAATTTGTTTAAAAAGGGAATTCACATCAACCGTCTACCTATGGATCAGAAATGTGCTTACAGTACACCACTAATTCATCTTCCCTAATATTCTACTCAGCAAAACAACCACTTTCTCAAGAGAGTATTTTAACTGTTCTGCAAGGTCAAGGCTGTGAGAAAGATCTGCAAGTAAAGTGCAAGTGTTTATTATTTTATCCAGCTTTTAGTAAAGCAAATAACTTCTACCCCCACAAGGATTTTGCAAACCACAATACTTCATCAAATTTTGCATCAACTCTATGTTATTTGCAATAAGTATCAATTCCATCAACTTCTCACTTTCATTTAAAAGTACAACCTTACCCTTAAACTACCAAACTTTAGACTAAGTCACTAAGAGGATTTATTTACTGAAGTTTTACAATAAAAACATTTCTATTTGGAAGATACTAACACAGTGGCAGCGGACATGATTAGTCATCTAATTCTCATGGCTGGCCTTCATTTTTCTTTGAAAACAAGTTACATTTGTTTATGTATGCAGCAGAACAAAAACACTCCACCTGATTTTCATTTTATTTTGAAAATGGGTGAAAGATTATATATAGTTACCTGGAGGATGGCAACTTAGCATCACTGGACACACACTATGACATTTAGGGCTGATCACAGGAAAGCTTGCTTTGTCAATATTATTATCCAAGAAAATGTACTCTCATTAAGTATTTCCTGACCCCTTGTGCAAACTAAAAAGACTATTTCTTTTTTTTTGAACCTACCAGAGCTTATTACCCAATAATTAATCAGTCACTTTAATAACCTTCTACTTGTGCATTTCCATTTTGTCCCCAAGTCACATTAAGCACTTTGTATACAAATATATGATAGCTTTTGCTGTTCTTTTCCATAGCAGCAAAGCTAGCTTTTTATATAAACAGAATGAAGACAAGTAGTTCCAGGCATTCTAAATTCAAGTGCTTAAAGGGTGGCACCATTTTGGCATTGACAACCAACAAAACAATTAAGTTATGTTTTAAATGAAAGAAATAAAGAAGAAAGGAACACATCCAAAGTCTAAGAATTTAATTTTAACTCAAACTTTACTGTAATTTTCAGGATATACTTTTTATCTGATCACTGAAAATTAACTTAAGCATAGAAAAACATACTATTTCACTTCATCTTTTAATTCTAGTCCTGGTTTAATTGTTGCCATGAAGGATGTACGTTTTTATAGCTTTCCTCAGTTTGTTTATAGTTCCTCAGTTTGTTTAAGTTTTGCATAAACTGTAGCTCTGATACTAGAACAGCTGAGTAACAACTGTAGTAAATTAATATCTACAACTTAGTTCCAGGTTGATGGGCCTAGAAAACACATTATTCTGTTTTTCTGAGGAACACAGCCATTTTGTAAACAGTGGTGCAGGTGGAAATAAATCCAATGGTTTATTTCACAGTCAGAGTGAAAGTACAACCAGGTCTTCAAGATGGTGGAAATTTTTGATGGTTTCTCAGTATTACCTAAGTTTATGACAACTATATGGCACTTGTAGTTTCTCTCCCAAGTATTTTCCATTATTAGATGGAAATGAGTTGGGGTTTGAGTTTGTTTCTTAAAAACCTCATTCTATAAGCATACCTCTGATACATGACTAAAACAAAACATGCCTTACCTTAGAAAAATCTGGCTTTACTGGTGGATTCTCTCTCAGTTCTGTTTCAGTGTATTCATTGTTTACATAGTAGCCGACTCTAATAAATTCTTGACCTCGATAAGTGCATGTAATTAGCACAACTGTAACACCTACTGCATCTGCATCTGGAATAAGCCCTGGGTTAGGTGCATCAGCCTAAAGTTGAAAGGGAAAGATAAATTAAAATTGATACCACATGCCCACCTAGCAATGGAATCTCAAGAAGTGTATTTCAGCAGCTAAGCAGTGACTAAAATTGTTCAAGTTAACCAGAAAATATACTGCTTTCACAACATCAACCCTAGATTTAGAACACCATACCCAAATGACAGAATTGGAATACAGTAAAATTGTTTGCTGACATTTCTCATGGGCGACTGGCCAGGTTTGATCCCAAACCCTTTTTAATATATGATCAGCTGAACCATTGTTCAGACAGGGGTACCAACATGACTCCAGTTCTACAGTGCCATGGTTCTCCAGCCCACACCTTGGTAATTCAGTAGAGCAAGATTATTTTCTTATACACCCTCAAGGTTGAATTGATCTGTAGGTGTGCTCTTAGCAAGACTAAATCCTTAAAACTACAGACTGCAGATTATACTTCAGCAAGAAAAGGGATGGGCCATGGTAAGGTTTGAGCTGTTCCACAGATTTCTAGGGAAGGAATGAAATACTTTTTCTGGCTTCATTCCTAATACCTATGTTCATTAAAATTTCTGCAGTTAAATGCATCATCTCTCCAAGACACCTGTACATTTTCAGTCAGTATGCAAACCTAATTAATAAGCAACTGATACAATCCTCCTCAATGTCCTTACTTACCATGGCTCTGCAGCTATTTATCAATAGAATTTGCCTCATAAAATGTGGCTCACATCAGTCCCTTAAAATGCCTCCTTAACTACCATATCTATTGATAAAATGTGATGCCTGATTCTGCTGCAGGATTTAAAGTAACAGCAATCCAGGCATAGTAAAACAGCTCCATATTCCACATGAAGATCTGAGGTCAACAATGAACACCCATGTTGTGAGAACAAGTTGGTATTACTATTTGTGTTACACCCAAGGTTTGGGTGTAACAACCTTGCCTAATGACAGAGGATGAATAGAATTCATTCCTGTTGTCCCTGTCATCTCTACTTTTCTGTAGTATTTATACGCTCCAGCATGGTGAAATTTGGGCACTGCTGCTCATGCAGCATTGGCTTCTATTCTTTGCCACTTCAACTCTAAACCTTCAAACCAGTCTAGCCTTTTGTGAGAAGTTGTAGGCACTTTGCAGAAGAATTAGATGAGTCAGACCTCTCAAGTAGAAATACACCAGAGGGAGAAGAAACCAGGGAATCAGGTAGAACTCATCTTCCTCCAGCCCTGAATGAAATAGAAAATGTCTAAATGGCTTTACAGCTAGCATAGGGGACTGGAAAAGATGGCCAAGGAACAGAAAAATGCAGAAGCTTGAGGAAATCACAAGAACTGCCAATACAGATTAAACCATGACTTTAGTTCAGCAGTTTTGTTCTAACAATGCCCAGAACTATCTGAACACTTTAAATTCCACAGTAATAGGCAACAGAATGATCATGTTCCATTTAACTCCCCATTAAACTCAACTCGCATTCTAATGCAGGATCTTAGTTTTCCAGGCTCCTACTGTCATTTTCTGTCTTGTAATATCCTATGACACAGTTCTGAACCCAAGGAAATACTTTGTTGTAATCCTGCTTATCTCTCAAGCATTGTTTTGCTGCATGAAGACAACACTGAAGACTGTTTAAAACAATTTTCTCAAATTTTCAACTTCCTGTTTTTTGTCAAACTTCTTAATTACTCAGGAATCAAAGATCATATACAGGTGGAGGAAAAAAAGAAGAGACAGTATGACCAAATGATAAATAAGTAATTATCTGTGAATAGATATTTTAGTGGGCAGAGGCAGTAGATTAATTTTTGCATAAAAATCACTGTCTTAATATGCCATGCTTATGTTATAGATTACTTTAAAAAATCTATGAAATCAGCTTGTTGTTGCCTTGAATTATCTTGCTTTTCCACACAGCACTTATTCACATAGCTATTACTGCAGAGTAGGTAGCAAAGGTTATATGCCCACTTAAGTACAGTAAATTATTTATGTGCCTATATGCTCAAAAAGAAGTCTCCATGATTTTATTACAAATTCCCAAGAGAATCAAGAAGGAATCAGGTTTCACTACATATATTTTGACATGTAGAAACAAATAGGCCAAGTTGTGGGCCTTTACTATTGAAAACCTTTTAAAGGCAATGTTTTGGGGTTTTAAAACAAAATGCTGCTTTTGTAAGTCTGAAAAGCACAATAATTGTCCATCTTTCTGAAGGCTGAAGGCTGAATTCCCAATCTGATCCACATCTTTTTTTCATTTAAGGTATTTTTATCATCAATCTGTGTGGTACTCCATTTTAGTTGCTATTTCAGCCATTTTCCTATCTAGAAAAATCTACAGCAGATTATCTGAAAATTTTATACTCCTCTGCAAAGGTCCTTTCCTTACACTATTCCCCACAAACACAATCTCTTTTCTTTGTATCACCTGCATGTGATATGCCTCCTGCAGTTCTGTGCTTTGCCCCATTCTTGCCTTTCCTTGCTTGTTTTCTCTGCTTTAGCTTGCTGAATAGATTTGCTTCAGTCACCAGCAAAGGCTTCTTGCAGCACTTGGGGTTTTGGTGGTCTCCTGTGTACACATGAGCTGAGCCCTACCCTCACCTGAAATCCACAGCCTTTGCAGTGTAATAGACTCAGACCTAACTGTACTTCCGTAAGAAATAAAAAGGATATTTTAACAGAAGGAATCTCTTACAGGACCTGCTTCAGTCTAAGCAAAATCTCTACACATCTCTTCTTAATTTAGCTGTAGTGTCATTTATAACCAGGATACAATTGCTGAATCCATTCTACAGAAACTGCAAGACCAGTAAATTTAATTTGAGACCTGCCTAATCATACAGCCAAAACATGCCTTTTTTAGGCACCTGCTTCTTGCCCCTTCCCATCACTATAAACAAGGAATATTCAGACCTGACTGAGAACACTGCCTCTTTTAAATCAGAAATGTAAATGCCAGCTGATTCTCCCACATACAAACAGAAGGTAGCCCCTTTGAGAGCAACAGAAGATCACTTATTTCTGAGACCAATTAATGCCATAAGCTATAATGGCTTGAGAATGGAAAAACTGTTAATAAATGATGCATTTGTTACACATCTGCTTAATTTGTAGTGTGGAAAAATTAGGCCTGGCTCCAAAACCAAACAGAAACGTTTCAATGCTGATTAGCATGTATGTTGTTGATAAATGGTGCAACCTCCAGTCTAATCCTATTCCTTAAGCCTGTCCTTTAAGGAAAAAAAAACCCCAAAAATCCCAAAATAAACAAACACCCCCAAAATTCGAAATAAACTACCTTTCCTGGAACTTATAGGATTAATGAGGATTAAACCAGTTACAGTAACCATGAGAAATAAGGGAGTGTATTCATCAGCACATAGGGCTTTTTAATGCTTACATATTTGCCATTAGTTAAGTGAATTTATAGTATTTGCAAAAGTAGCATGGTTCTTATACAGTAAGACATACTCAGTTTCTGTCTGATTTTTCATCCAATGGATTTTGCTCTCAGTTTACAAGAAATATTCTAGTATTTCATAGAGAAAAATGTTCGTTTTAATAAAAGTTATAGTTTTGAATAAAAAAACAAACAAAAACCCCACCACTACAAAAGAAGTTATCCCAAACAAAATAAAGCTTCTGTAAGAATTCAGGCAAGTCCACTTCAGGTTTTCCCCCCTGCATCTCAGTGAGTTAAAATGGAAACAAGACTAGGCCAGTACCCCATCTTAGTGTTGCTCTTTCCCTGTTTTCTTTTCCTTCATTATTTCTTATCAACTTTTGCCTTTAACAGCAGTATTTTATAGGATTGTCACATGCTATAGACTTTTTTGTGCAGTCTTGATCTACACACCTGTGTCCTGAATATCTCCTATTTACCACTGAATTTTTATCTTTATTTCAGAAATCACTGTATTTTGTTATGATTTAGCATGCTTAGCCAAACATCACAGTTGAGCATGTGTTCTGCCAAAGCGAAACAAACTTCTTGATTGTTCTGGCTGAGTTTTACAATTAGTTTGTGTGCCTGATCCTCTGATTAACCTCGTGCTCTTGATTGTGGCAGAAGAGGTGAACCTGATGGTGCCAGTGGAAACCAGGCAACTGGCACTGCTGATTATAAACGAGATCGGTTAAAATTATCAGCAGCTGTGGGAACTGTGCTTTTTATCAGTTATTATTGATACCACAAATGAAAAATATAACCAAGAAATATCAGGGGCAAGAAGTATAAGCACAGACTTTAAAGGAAGGTATATCACACCTGAGAAGCTCACTGCAATATTTTTTTAATGTTATTTTTCAAGTGCCTCTTAGTTTGATAGAGTTATCCCAAAACAAACTAGCACAACTTTCAGAAATGGTTAAATCAAACTTACCTGAAATACAAACATGTGTCTGCCTGCAGGAACAGGTCCAACTAAAACAGAGTCTAACACCTGATCATATTCTTCACTTTCAGCTGAGCCCACATAAATTATTTTCCATTCCAAATCTACATAAAAAAAGAAATAAAAACAAACATTATTTATCATTACAGTTAGGGGTCTTCCACTCTTGCCCATCTACAGTTTTGCATAACCTAAAATTACTTTTTGGCAACAAGCCTAGAATAACAAGGACCTGTCTTCATCAGAGACATTTACTGATGCCTGACCCTGTCCTCATGAACCAGATCATCCCACTTTCTCTAGTCAGTTGCACCACAAGAATCCTTCTATTTTCACAGTGAGGTTAATTTTCAAATTTTATACAGAGAACAAGGCCTTTTTACTAACTGGGACCTGTGGTGAGCATCTTCTCAAAGTCTGTCAGAATGGCTGCAGCACAGGGATGATGCCTATAAATCATCATATCCTTGAATACCCACTAACCTCCCCAAACCAAAATTCCCATCTTCCACATACTTTACAACTTAAATTACACAGATCATGGAAAGTAGTTGAGTAAGAAACCCACTGGGTTAGCTCCACCCACATCAACAGTATGCCCCCATTCCTTCATGTGTCACTTGTGTTACTCGGGAAGCACATCAAATTGGGACAGCATGACTAGCCTATTCTTAAAGATAGTGATGCTTGGATCTTATCTACATCCTGAAGTGGAATTACAGGCCAAAAAAGCCCCAAACCAAACAATGTGGCATTTTGCTTTTTAAAGCCATGCACTAACCCCCAACATTTATTACAGGTTTTTTCTAACTCAGCCTCTCCCCCACAGATGTTTCAAAGTTGAAACTGCAAATTAGCCCAAATTAGCTCTTCCTGGGTCACATTCTCACCTTCTGTTTTTAATTCAAAAACAGTATCATTCACACATATAAAACTGATCTTGCAAGACACACTTTGTGGTTTTTAAAACAAGAGGGGGAAAAAAAGACCACCATTACAAAAACCTGTAATTAACACTTCTTACTTTAAGAACTTACATGGTGTATTTCTTTCCCCCCGTCCTTGTGAACAATGCCCTTATTACCTTTGCAAAAGCACAAACCTGTAAGCTATTAAATTATTAGTACACTCAGCAAAATCCAAAGGTCTGCCTCATGGTTTCTGGATGCAGGAATAGAATTTAAGCATAGAAAAAAGAAATTAGCACTTCAACAGAACTTGACTGCTTTAACACTGTAACTCTCCTCATTTGTGAATTCTTCTTGCTTACTTTGTTTACCATCAGCGCAGGTTTTGTGGGTTTAACTATCATAATAAACAGCGCTTGGGAAGGGATTTTACTCCTCCGTACAATACAGCACAGTTTCCAGGTTTATTTACCTTTTAAGCATGAAGTACTAGCTACTGCCAGTATTGCCGGTACTCATCCACAATAATTAAGGAACTTTCTTGTCTGCATCTGAGGACAAATTACTGCTTACAAGAAGTGAAGATTTTTAGGCTAAACTGCTTAAGATTAACACACCATCCTGTGCCATTATTCTAGGAGAACAGTATAAAACTTATTCTAAACAATTCATAGTACTTAGTACTAAAACTAGACTTCTTAAAAGTAAATTTTAAATGTTATTTAAATATGTTGATACAAAACAAAAACTTTAAGAAAGAGAGGGCTGGAGTTCATGGATTTACTTTTAGGATCAGTGTTGCAGAGGACGGGGGCTGCAAACAGCACAGTAACCAGATGTATTAGCACAGGAAAGCTAAGGCAATGACTTTTCATCAAGTATACAACGGTTGTGTTTAATCTTGTTTTTAAATGGGAAAGATAGCAGCATTCATCTCTAATTTATCCTATAGTCTAACTTGCACGTTGGTGGGGAAAGGAGCTGAAAATTCTGCATTGGACCATCTATAATTCTTCTCATCACAAGTGTCCAGGATTAACTTTAACGTAAATCCTGAGTGTGAGGAGTATGGCACATACAGCTGTGCACAACTGGAAGAAAAAGCCTAACATCTTGCACGGGGCCCCTGTGACGGGCACTGCCACCTGCCATAGCAGTTGCCACGGAGGGGGTCCGATGCTGCACCTCGGACGGCTGCAGGCTGACCGGAGAAATCCAGCCAGCAACGCGGCGACGGGCACGGAGCACAGCTCCAGCCACTGCCTCGGTCCGTTGCAAGAAGGCAGGAGACAGGCGGCGGAGGCCTGGAGGAAACCCTGGCTCGGGCGAGACTTCCTCTAAAGTTCCCGCCACGGCGCCGTCCCTCCCTCCCCGCGCTGTCACCATCCCGCCAGCACGCACGAGTACGCGCTGCTGCAGAGGCAGGCGGGTGAAGGCGAGTTAAACCGCAGCGATAGCGAGCCTGCCAGGGCCCCTCAGCCAGGACAGCACCCAACTCCCCTTCTCCTCAGCCCTGCCCTCGCCCCTCCGCCCGCGGGGCTCTCCGCCGAGCAGGCGGCGCTGGGCTCCGCCGGCCGGGCAGTGTTCTGTCGCACTCCCAGGCAGCCCA